>BMAU01006287.1:0-61125 GCA_019973935.1 Trichonephila clavipes
AGGTACTTTCCAGCTTATTTTTCTTGATGTTGGAAGAGATTTCTCTTGCTTTTGTTATTCTTCTACCTTCATATACATTTTGAAACGTTTACACTCTTGAACAAACTGTTCTCCATCGATGCCGTCAAGACAGAGCTTTGAGACAAGTATTTTGCCTCATTTAACACATCTTGCTTCTTTTCATGAAGATTTCTGAATGTGTGGAATCTTGTGTTGAGAGTTTTGTAGAAGTCCTTTCTTTTGTTTAATTGGCTTACAAGATGGTCAATAATTGGTAAGAAAACTCTAGGTTGAAATCTTTCTCATTCAGTTATTCTCTCAAAATCTGGGTCTCTTTTGTCATCTGAAAGAAATTTCCTTTTTCTTATTTTTCATAACTGGGTTCACGTTAGCTAGTTGCAATGTTCTTGCCTCGTAATTATCAATAACTTGGTCTTTTTTCAGATAAAAACAAAGATGGCGTTTGCAGCTCCTAAGTAGAGCCGATGAGATAAAGCTCTTCCTTGTGTAGTATCTCACTGGTTTCGTCCACCTTTTGTAAGATTTCGTCCCAAATCACCGCTAATATAGTAGTCCAGTGGTTCTCAAACTTTCACTACTGGCGCCCCCTTTTCAATCACAATTTTTATCGCGCCCCCCTTATACATTAATAATGTACTGAATGCAATAATAATGCACTTTGACGCTAAAGCTACAATACGATCATAATTATAAACCGTACAAATTAACAAGATAAGTATTAAATTTTGTATATCTTACTTTTAAGTAATTTTTTTTGTTTTGCTTTTTAGTTCGGTTCACTATAAAAGCGTGTTTTTTAGTTTGTTTCAAAACTATAATTTATTTTATAGTTATTTTTACTATACACTATAAAAATCACAATTCCAGTGAATAATTTAATTAAGAGAATATATACTTACCTACTTTCAAGGACTTTTCAATTTTTCGTAGAAAATTTGATAAAAAATCCAATAAAAATAAAGAAAATGTTCGAAATAAATAATGCCCTTAATAAAGGACATAAATCACAGACACTTTTCGCTAACAACACAGGAACGTTATTTCCCAGCTAAACTCAAATCAACTCAAACGTTTCATATAACGCTTTTCTGATATTTACCATCGCTATCTTGATTAATATATGCATTATTTCAGTAGGTTCTTCAATTGCTTGATCAGTTTCAACTTCCTTTAATAGGGATCACAGATGCCCATTTTTTTAATATTCTGCTTATTTACATTTATAAACCAGAATAAGTCGCACAACACAGCAATCAAAACTACAAAACTGTTCATGGGGAAATTGTAGCATGTTCTAAAAATTAATTGTGTAAAACGCTTTTCATTATGCATTATACACTGCTGGACAATTGCTAAGGACGGATAACACTATCATCCATAGCAACCACAAAATGAAAGGAAGCAAAATGTGGAAAATTAGAATAAGTGCGGGATATTAGTAAGAAGAAGTATGAGTAGGCAAATTTTTTTTCCACGTCTGTTCACGTGATAGCGTTCATAAGAGCTTTAAAGGTTTTGACGCGTGTGGACAGTTGTTGTTTCAAGTCAAAGTTTTACAGGAAAGATTTAATAGACGAACTTAAAATTTTTGGCATGTCTACCCGACATCACATAGAGGATTTTATGCGTGGCCGAATTATTGGAAAGATCGAAGAGAAGGGCGAAAAATAACAGATGTTGCCAGGGAGTTCGACATCGCTCACAGCGTTGTTTCACGGCTGTGGAAGTCATTTAAAACTACTGGAATGTGTAGTAGACGGCACGGGGGAGGTCATGTTAGAAGTACGACACCTGTAGAAGACAGATATATCGTCCTATCAGCAAAAAGGAACAGGCGCATCACAGCTCAGCAGGTGGCAAATCAGTTTCTTGCTGCCTCAGGAAAGCAAATCTCCCGAAAAACTGTTGCCAGACGTTTGAGGGGAGGAGGACTATACGCACGCAGACCTGTTGTGTGTGTCCCATTGACCAGACAGCACCGTACTGCCCGTTTGCAGTGGTGTCGTGAGCATCACAATTTTACTGAACAGGACTGGGCATGCGTACTATTCTCAGATGAGAGTAGGTTCAGTCTGTCATCGGATTGATCTGGCGCGAGAGTGGTACTGCTTATCGTCCAGAAAATATCCAGGAAAAGGACCGATATCCGACATGCAGTATCGTGGTGTGGGCCGGCATCATGATCAATGGCCGCACGCGCCTACATGTGGTTGCGAATGGGACTATGACGGACCAACGATACATTGATGAATATCTACTTCCTCATGTTCGTCTTTTCCGTGGTGCTGTCGGTGATAAATTTGTTTTTATGGACGACAACGCAACATGTCATCTAACACTCGCTGTTCAGGATTGTCTAGACAGCAAGGGTATTCAACGTCTCGTATGGCCAGCGCGTTCTCCAGATCTAAACCCCATTGAAAATGTGTGGGATGCTTTGGGGAGGCAAGTTGCTGGTCAAAACTATCCTCCGACAAACAAGAGCACCCTCATCCGTGCACTCACAGAGGAATGGGATAAATTTCCTCAACAGCTGCTGGATAATGTGCAAAGTACGGTACGACGTGTGGAATGTTGCATCACACTCCACGGTGGACATATCCCGTACTGATACCTTTCTTTAAGGTGCCTGCTGACTTTTAGATGCATTGTTCCATTTCTCCGTACGCAGATCAAATGAACATTTTTTTTTCAGATGTTTCACAGCTTTTGTGCTTTCCAGAACAATAAATATTCTTTATTCTGTCTGAACAGAGTGGCAACTATATTTTATCCTACTAGGCCTCATGTCTCGCTTAATGTTATGCTACATAGCAATTTGTGATCCGTCCTTAGCAATTGTCCAGCAGTGTATGTTTCAGAATACTCATGCTTATCCATATATCATAAAACTCTTTCACATGGAAAAAAGATGAAACAGAAATATATTATATATATTTACAACTTCCCTAAAAAAAAGACGGAGATCACCATATTGGTAAGTTCAAAGGTCAGCTAAAGTAATATTTTAGGTTAAAAGAAACGTAATAAAAAATCTCTCATCGTTTGATATCGTTAAAAGAAACGTAAAAAAAAAAAATCTCTCATCGTTCTCATTTTGACCGCAAAGCAAACAAAATATTAGTTTAATTTGGTTATAGGATCAAAGATGGCTAATGAGTGTTTAAAGTGGAATCTTTTATTTTTGATGATCACCAGATGATAAAAATAATTTATATCGGTGTAAATGTGTATTTTTTATTATGTCAGAAAGCCTCTTGTTTTACTTCATTCCAAAAAATTATTTTTAAAACCTTTTATTTTAAATATGCTCGCGCCCCCCCAGGGGGGCGCGCCCCACAGTTTGAGAAACACTGTAGTAGTCTTTAAACTTTCTAGTGTTTGCTGAATCCTGCAACTATGTCTCGTGAGTCAGGGGTTTCGGAGGTCTTCAAGTAAATCTTCAAGAGCGTTCTTGGTTTTATTACGACTTGTAACTTGAGATTTGAGAACATCTGCCCTTGCAGATCATCTAGTTTCACGTAAAGATTTTTACATAAGACATCTATGTTCCGTTTTAAGCTTTTGTTCATTGCTTCTTTACACATGATCTCTTAATTTATTACATCTATGAGTAGGTGATGAAAATAAACTGTAAGATGCTTGTACAAAGAAAATAACACAACAGCTTCAGTGCAGGCTTTTTCCGCAGCAAAACAATCAACACGAATGAGCTGCACATGGTACAAACTCAACAAAGACACTTTCCCCCTCGAATTCTAGATTAAAGACCTGAGCACACACTTCCGACATGTTTGAAAACTTGTCGAAATTTTGGCCTCTGCAGTTTTTTAAATCTTGTCCAAGTTCTTCAAGCAAGTAGAGAGTTGCTTCTTCCAAACCTTGAGCGTTATGAGAGACACCGATAACACTCCTACAAGGCGTTCATTGGTGCAGGCGTTGCTGACAGAAATGCTTTGAAGTGCTACAACAAACTGATCGGTGTGTGTAGCGTCGTGTGTAGTGTCAGTAATGAGTGAAAAATAATGTGCGAGTTTGATCTTTTAAAGATTTTTCGCAAAACTCTTTTGCTCTTTTTTGCTCGCTACAAATGTCAGACGACAGATTAAATTTACTCCCTTTACCTTTGTTGTCATGTTTTGTCAGATGTTGAGCAAAAAACTGATCAAACTCGCTTATGAGTTCACAACATTCTTAGAGAAGCCCGTTTGATGTAAATGCAAGTTTTGGGTCATCGCCCCTGAACATTGGCGTGGCTAGTTTTGAGTTGGTCCTGTATCAAAATTAACTTGGGGCTCTTTTTTAGATATGATAGCGTTTTTAGTGGGACTGTAGTTACACAGGTTGGGACCCCTGTAGCTTGGGGGCCCGTATAATCAATACGGGGTGGAAGCTACGCCCCTACCTCTGAATGGAAGGTCTCTTGCCGACCAAAATTTTACAACTCTAGTAATGAGATCTCGCCAATACTTCACTTATTTGTCATATTGACTTTGGGCCGCATTCTGGACTAAGATGGCCCTTTTCATTAACATAAAAGCCAGCATATTTGCCCTATGGTTGTCTGATCTCGCATGCTGCGAAGCAAAAGCGAAAGAGTTTTTCCAATCGTTATATCTCAATGCTTCTCAAACTTTCAATACTGGCGCCCCCCTTTTCAATCACAATTTTTAGCGCGCCCCCCTTATACATAAATAATGTACTAAATGCAATAATAATGCACTTTGACGCTAAAGCAACAATCTTTATTATAAACCGTACAAATTCATGACATAAGTATTAAATTTTGTATATGTTACTTTTAAGCAAAAAAAAAATTAAGTAATAAGATAATTATTATGTTATTTTCCCTTTCTCTAATTTTTAAATTGGAACATAATACAAAATGCGGTGGTTGCTTAGAAGACAAAATATAGATATCAGCTAAATGTAGAAAAAGAACTCAGAGGGTCAATTTTTAATCATAAAAGCATTCCTTTGAAAAACTTTGCTCTGTAAGACAAGCCCATGATAGTCGCTATAATACTTATTAAACTTGTTCTTAATTTAGTATTAATTAATTAGTTATAAAATAATCTGTGCAGCACTGATACATTAAAAGTATACCGGCTGAAGTACCCGCTCTTTGCACGAATTCATTTATAAGAAAATAAAACATTATTGATATAATCGCTTAATTGTAAGGAGAGTAAAGCCAAGCGTGCGACAATGTTTACAAAAATGTAAAATGATTTTTTTTAAATGATTGCTCAAATTATAATTAGTTTTAAGCGAAATGTAATTTTAAGCCTCAAAGAATTAGCATTTAGAATTGATGTTGAATAATGAACAATAAAAAAAATTCTGATGACGAATTATTGTATTATTTTTAATATTTAAAGCGAAAAGACTTCAACATGTTTTAACCCTGGAGCAGGCGCGCACTCGATACTAATGGTCGAGCGGGGTTATTGAGTCACCCCAATCCTTTTTTTTATAATTATTTTTATAGTACACAATAAAAATCGTAATTCCAGTGAATAATTTAATTAAGAGAAAATATACTCACCTACTTTCAAGGACACATAAAATATTTCGGAAAAAAAGTTATCACACCGGGAACTCAGACAACACAAGTACCTTAAGATCGTAAAAAACATCTGTCACTCCCAAAAAAGAGGGAGATATGTGACAAATATATTTTAGTTCACGTTAAGATTGTCAAACAGGAGGATAGTGTGTCAGGTCCATTGATAACAATTAAACAGTTTTGCCAGAATTACCGATTTCGTGCACTCTGTGCTCGACGTGACCGCTCCCGGATTAAAAGTGTATTTATTACAATATGGATGTTCTAAAAAATTATGTAAAACGTTTTTCATTCTGCTTGGCTTAGTAATCCTTCAAACTTCCCTAAATGAAAAAACAAATACATAAGAGCAGGGACGTAACTAACCGTACAAGTAAGCTCGAAGGTCAAACCGCATCAAATACATTCTGCTGCCTACAGCTAATGGCAATAATATATATAACAGTGATGAACTTTTTATCTTCCTAAAATTTTTTTTGATTATGGGTCTGGGTTTTGTCTTTCCTCTGAAAGAGTAGCATTTTCGCTTTGAAAAGAAAACGTAATAAAAAAATCTTTCATCATGGGATTACAGCAAATGGAATAAAACATTTTTTATTTGGTTATAGTATCAAAGATAGCTAAAAAATGAGGTTTTGATGTAGAAGCTTTTATTTTTGATGATGTAAAATCGCAGATAATATATATATATATATATATATATATATATATATATATATATTATTTCCGTGTAAATGTGTATATTTTTTATTATGTCAGAAAGTATTTTGTTTTACTTCATTCTAGTAAATAAATTTTTTAAATCTTTTATTTTCGATATGCTCGCGTCCCCCTTGTAGGTTTATCTGGGGGCGCGCCCCACAGTTTGAGAAACACTGTTATATCTAGTTGCTAAAGCCTCTTGTTTTCCATCATGCCGGAAGAGAATGCAATAGAAATAAAATATTTCGTCTTTTGATTCTGAATTGAAGAACCAACCCTTCTTATACTGCTCTACACTTGGTAGGTACCCCCCCTTCAAATTTTTTTTTTGAAGTTTGCGTTTAATTTTGACATCTTCATAACAATGCTCAGAATGGGAAAAATCTGTTTCTAAGTCTTGATTAAAATTTAAATTAATTATTTTGGATATCTATGTGCGTTGTCTTTTATATTCCAAACATCAGGTATCGATTAGCTGTTAACCCTCTTCTATGCATCCAGCAATTTCCACGAAAAACGTAAATGTGGCAAAATTTTTTCAACCCTCAGTTTCCGCGGGTATGCATTTTTTCCCGACTATTTAGCTGTAAAATCCGTGCTTTACTGCTTATGTTTTCATTCATGTTTTTATGTTCATATTTTTAAGATCTAATTCAATATTTTAAAATAAAAAACTCCTTTATACAAATTTTTTTTGTACCTTTTAACTCTAAAATGTAGATTTAATATGTAAATTTGAAACACCTAATAAAAATATAAGTAATTTTTTTAACCTTCTTTGACAAAATAACTACGCAGCGAGAATGCTAAATGGCGCTGTAGGGAAAACTGATGTACTGTATTAGTGTCTTGTCTCTGTGCAAGCAAATAATACCTTTGACTCATCATGAGTCAGGTACTGTACTGCCCACTTTTTCGCTCTGCGCACACACAAAAGGGGTCTCAGGGGTGTTAAATTTCTCGAGAGGTCTAAAAATATAAACGATTTTCAAATGCGTATAATTCTTTTAAATTTAAATTAAATGATTCGAATCTTTCATGTATTATTTAAAATAGAATGAGGCTTCAGAAAAGTATAAAATGTTTAAAATATAATAAGAATTTTAAAAGTGATAAGCATATGAAAATTCTATAATAAATATTAAGTATTTTTTGCTTTGCGCACACTATTTTCTAAAATATTAGCCTCTGATGTATAAAACTTTATAGAATTATACAATGCATCATACTCTTTAAACCCTACCTAATTTTAGTATTATATATCTTTTGTATTTCAAAATATTTGTAAAGTACTGCAATTTTTTAAATATTTTTTAAAAATGCACTTTTTTTTATTTATTAAAATATGTAAGTTATTATTATATTTATATAAAAGTAGCTACAAAGTATTAAGGATACATTTGTCGTTATAAATCAACTTATATCTAGTAATTAAACCTACTCTTTTAGAAAATAACATGCACGACGTAAAACTTAATAAATATTTCTTATAGAAAAATTTCTTATTTTCATATGCTTATAATTTTTAAAATTATGATTATATTTTAAACATTTTATACTTTTCTGAAGCCCCATTCCTTTATAAGTAATGTGTAAAAGATTCGAATTATTTAACTTAAATTTAAAGAAATTATATCTGTTTAAAAATTGTTTATATTTTCAGAACTCCAGAGAAATTTAACTCACCTGTGACCCCATAAGACTCGCTAGGTCGCGGTACGTTAGCGGTGTGTATGATTTTAATTTTTTCTCTTTTCTTTCTCCAATTTTTTGCGCTCTAGGCACGTGCCTATAGGTTTGGGACTCGTTCCACCAAGCACATCTCAAATGATGTGAAAGGCAAGTACTATGAAATAAAAACAGAAATGATTGTAATATTAGGAGGTCTGATATCAATGACCTTATCACTTTTTTTTTGTTTAAAAAAGACGTTTAAAGATAACCTTGGATCTAAATGAATTTAGTGGATTGTGACAAAAGATAAAGCTGTGATAAGAAGTAGGAATTAAAAAGTTGTAATAACTGTTTCACGATGGGTGAAACACACAGGTTTGGAGATTTTATCTGAAATGATAGTCTGAGCTTTCCCAAACTGTGTCCCCCCTACCTCCCTTAGATCAGCAGAGCTATATAAAAACTGAACCTGTACTTTAAAAAAATTTAAAAGATAACGGACTTATACACAGAAATATATGTAAGTAAGATAAATTTCTTTGTAATTATGTCTTTGAAATATAATAAAGAGAAGTTATTTATTTGATATTTTTATATGAGTTCGAGTTTTGGTGCAACTGAAGACCCTCCGTGTAAACGTGGCCTATGCGCGTTAAATTTGGTGAGCCTTTGGAGAAGAGGATGCCACCTCACTTGACCGAGGTTCAAAATTACGAAATATGTCACCAATAGCCATTGTATTTCTAAAAGTGCAACGTTAATTTAACTCTCTCTCTCTCTCTAAAAACGGCATTTTTTGCAAAAGTAGAAACTATTCTTCACATATTTACATTAATAATTTCTGAAAACGAACCTTGGTTCTTTAGAAGGCTTTAGAAAGTTCTTAGAAGAGGAATCGATAAAATAAATGTAATCATAGAATTAAGCAACCAAACTAAAAGAGTAAACCTCACAAGGACAATGATCATTCCTCGAACCGAGAGGTGGAAATGTTGACCGGAAAATATAACTTGATCTCATAGACAATGCAGGGTAATTAAAATTTATAACAACTGCTCTCATGCATTTCTTCATACCTCTATAGTTTTTTACTCAGTAATTTCCACATTTTTTTTTTCAAAAAAGAGCTTCAATTATTGCTAAATAAAATTTTCTCAGAGTATAGGTAGTATCGGGGGTTTCTCTCCATCCTCGGGCTGGACAAGGTCGGCTCAGCCTTTCATCCCTTCAGTGGGTCGATAAATGAGTACCAAGTCTACTTGAGGACTAAATACTGGGGGCATCGCTCATTCGGGGACATTTGCCCATTCAAATCGGGACATTTGCTCATTCACCTCAGCGCCTAATGGTCACGTATACTGAGATGGGCCTAGTAGGCCTTGGGCTACTAGTGGGTTGTTGCGCCACTGAGGTTATTGTATAGGTTGTATAAGTATAACGCAGTGATTTTTGGCCTATGTATCCTTGTAAACTATATTTTAACTCTTCATCTTACCAAGACATCTAAAAATTATTTGGATCTCTCGCAAGGGCCTATGTATAACCAAACATTTAAAAAAATATTTTGAGTCATTATTATTGAAAATGTACTAGAAAGCGGCGAATCTGCAGTTATTGTAACGATTGTGAGAGACTTTAACTCAGGGGTCGGCAACCTTTTAGCTTTGGCGTGGTAAACAAATCTACCAATATGATTCAGCGTGCTTCACAGTTAAAACAATTCGACTCTCGCGATAATGCATGCAGAGTTAGATAATAGAAGTCAGTAATAAAGATTTACAGTTAAATATAAATTAATTTTGCATTTTTTAAAGTTATTTATTAACAAGAAATAAACAATATATATATATATATATATATATATATATATATATATATATATATATATATATATATATATATATATATATATATATATATATATATATATATATATATATATATATATAATTCTATTCCTACATAAATAAAAAAATTAAAATTGTACGTATATTATGTATTTTTTAGACTCAATTTTTATTAAAATAAGAAATAAACAGCATAAAATGTAAGTATTTCCCTTCAACATTGTTAAGCCACTTAAGGATGAACTTTTTCTCTACTCTGACTTTGTCTCCAGGCACCTCATAGCCACGCCTTCTCTCCACGTACCAACGACCAATCATGTTGTTCGCTATCCACCAAGGACTGCTACTTCCTCACGAAACATTAACTCCTATGATATGGGATGGAGGCTCGCTTCGCGAGCAGAGACAGCCAATATACGAGTAGTTAAATAAAAAAAAAATAATGTGAATGTTTTAATGTGAAACTTATAAACTGTAGCGCTCGACTTCATATCGCAAAATTAAGGGTATAATGTTTGACTTTCAATTTGACACGATTGAGAATATATTCAGTTGTTAAACACCTTTGAGGACTCAAAATACTTTTCACTTGAGAAAAGATTTGTTCTGATAGATATGTAGAACCAAAAGCGGAAAGCAGAGAACATGCAATTTTCACTCTTCAAACAATCACATCTCTCCAGCAATAACATTTAATAACTTACAAATCTGTAAATTTATATTTAAAGTTATGTTTCAGATTTTTTCGTACTTCCATAAATGTTCATAATTCTCTGAAAATGTTTGTCAAATAAGGTTCATTACAAATTTATCAACTTCCATCCACTCAAAAATTGACAAATTTGTAGAGTAGTATCAAGTGCCCCTGAGAATTGTGTCGCGTGCCAAAGGTGACATGGGTGCCGTAGGTTGCCGACCCCTGCTTTAACTCATTATCAGAGGTGAAAATATATTTGTGACGTTATATTTGCATAGATCTTCAATGCAACATTTTTTCCCCGTCAGAAAACAGATACTGTGTATGCACAGGGTGGAGGGGGGTAAAAGTAAATTATTTGTAAACTTTTGCTTCCCCTAAGTAATTATCTTTCGAATGATTTTTCTTCCGATTTACGGGCCCTTATCTATTTCACAGAGAAGATAACTATTTATCTGTAGATAGTTTCTAGATAGCTTCTATGTTATTTTTCTGAGTGTTCTTATTAATGTACGAATGGTGCAATGAGAACTTTTTGTTACTAAATGCTTAATGCGTGTTTTAAAATTTGCATTGAAAATAATGTTTGAATGTACGAATTACCATTCACTGAACATTATAGATATATATTTTTAATATATGATATGCATGAAATATATTTAAAACTGACTTATTTATGCTAAATTTAAAATGATAAAGAAGAGGCCAATATTAATTATTGAACTCGTAATGGCTGAACGTTCAAGATAGTGTTTAGAAGCTTCAGAATAGAGCAGTAAAAATCAAATAACCATGAGTGCACTTTGGAGTCTATTGGATTATTTTCCATTTTCATGGATTCCACGTTGGCTAAGGCGTCCGAAAACTATTTTTTCTTTCGATGCGAAATCTCACGACCAGCTCATCACGGAATTCAGGAGCCTTGATGAAGTAAGTGCAAAATATTTTTACTTTGAAATCTTGAATGAAATGAAATCAGCCATAAACTCTGATGATGAAACCAATGTCATTAAGTTAAACCGACTTTTAAACTCTGTTGGTAATGCCATAAGTAATGAAAAACTGAAAAACTATCATCAAAGCTTGAAACTGTCATACAGAAGTGTTAATTTCATCATTTTAGCTTGCAAAAGTAAAGCGACTAAGGTCTTAAAATATCTGCTTTCGGATGAAAACATGTTTCTATCTAGGTTTCTTATAAAAATAGAGAAAAATTTAATTTTTCCCGGCTATGAAGATGAGGAATGTCATAACGCCATTTATTACGCCATTCGTTCTAACTCCACTGTTCTTCTTCAAATCCTTATCGAACAGTGGCCTGGAGATTATTTTGGGAATAACCCCGAGGAGTTAGACACTCTTCTTTCAGGAGGATATAGAGAATTACAGTTGAAAAATGTACATATAGCGAAAGACATGGAAATTTTCATCTACAGTAAAATATTGGATCTTCGCTTTTTTCATATGAGTCAAGATGAAGAAAGTGAAAATTCAACTAATCATATAATACAACGGATCGATCTGGTTCTCGAAAACATAAAGCTTATCAGAACCGAATTCTGGGACTCAGAACCGGATGAGAAATTTGTTTTGGTAGCCACATTCATTGCTAAAAATATCCATCTTCTTAAATCCCAATTAAAATCAACTTACAGCGTAATACCCTGGGAAGAAGTTGAGTTCTGTTTGATTATATACATCCATTATTGCTTGAATCAAAGAGGAATTAGCTTTGTTTATAGAGTTGCCTTAAACAAAATGAAAATATTAGTTCACCTAGAAAATTTTTCAGACTGCTTGAATTCTGCTAAAGAAAAAATTAGAAAAACTAGTGTCATTGAACATGCGAAACCTTTAAAGGTTAGTCGTAATGAAGTGCTCCAAGATATCATTTCTGAAACACCTTCCTTTGAAAGCTTGTATGAGGATTACACTGTAGTAAGAGATTTCTACTCCCTGACAAAAATAAAGAGTTATATAGGTATAGCCTTATCTTGTAATGCCACTGAAAGGGAAGGGAAATTAATTATTACAAGGGCTCTTCAAGTTCTTGGAGAGCATATAAAAAACACGTTGTACTCCCCAAAGTTGTCTAATGAATCAGCTCAAAGTTTGCTCGGAAGTTTACAGAGTAACACTAAAGATATCGTGATGAATTTACGAGATTCTTTGTCTCATGCAGAGTCTCTTGCTCTGAGATCTGAAATCGAAAATTATGAAGATTCATTTTTTGTTAATATTCTAATAGATCTCACTAATATTAAAAGCGAAATCACAAATATCATTTACAGAAATAAAATTCTAGCGATAAGAGAGTTACTCAGTGCAATTGATGAATGCAAAGATTCGGTCCTTCTGGGGACACTTTTGCCCATAAACCATGTGACATTTCAATCTGTGAACAATGAATTGATAGAGACACTCTCCGAAACGCCACTCAAGTCGGAAACAGAACTTCTAGAAGATTTAGTTTCCGACTTCAAAAAACTAATTGGAGGATGCATGACAAATTATGAAAAGGCACTTTTCGACCATATAGATCAAGCTATCCAAAGAGAAAAAACAAAATTTCAAGTTGTCAAAAGTCGTTGTGAACAGGACATTTTTGTATTGCTGAATGTCCTTTTTATCATAAGAAGAGAATTCTTTTATTTCAATCCTCAAGACACAACCCTTTGGATTAAAAACTACATTAGAGGAAACTTCAAAGTAGATACTTCAAACTCGAACTTGAAAGAAATCGAAACTCTTTACTTGAGCATATTGTTAAGCATAAAACCCAAGATGAAAAGTATAAATTATGAATTGGAAAAGAATATTCGGAAATTCGTTTCCATCTTTCCAGGCTTTAAGAAAAGAATTAAATGGCTAGAAGAGTTCAGAAATATTCTTTTTAAAAATAAGGCATCACATCGTAAATTTACAAACAAATCCCATAAATTTGATGCAAAAATGAAAGAATTGTTACTCAATAAACGCTCTCAACTGCAAAGGATTTTGGTTGAAAATAATTTAAATGCTGATGGAGTAGAACATTTACTTTCATGTAAAAAAGAATCGAAGTTGCAAATTCTTATTGAAATGTTAGTGCTTGATATAATGGCTATTTTAGGAGACTCGATTAATTCTTTGACACACAATCCTTTTTTCCTGGATGTTGATTTATGTATGCCAATTGGTAAAAACTTACGCAATCATTTAGCACATGACAACACTTTAAATTGCATTCTCATTGGAGAAGACTGTACGACCGTTCTCTTGAATGCAAGAAAAATAGCAACGGAAGATTTGTTGAGAAATGAGAAAAAAATTGGCAAACGAGTTAAGCTAGATCTTGTTAGGATGAAAAACATTCATATTAAAGATTCATCAAATATAATGAATCAGCAAAAAATGTTTTTATCTTTTTCAGAAGGGAATATAGAGGAGGTGAAAGAATGTATAAAAAAAGGAGCAGATATTCACGGAAAAGATCGTAATTTATGGACTGTATTACACTTCGCTGCTAAAGGACCAAGTATCGAATGTATCAAATTCTCTTCAACTGTAATTCCTGATGGCGACGCCAGAGATATTAACGGCCAAACTGCCTTGCATATAGCTACCATTTTTAAAAAGAGAGACATAATTGAATATTTAATCACTGAAGTAAAGATGTTTGTTGATACCAAAGATGCATTTGGCAAAACGCCTTTGCACATTGCGTCTGAAAATGGTTGGACTGAAGGAGTACAAACTTTGCTGAAATACAAAGCAAGCATCACTTTGAAGGACATTTTTGGTTTTGCTGCTCTTCATCTCGCTATCCTGAAAAACAATTTAGAGGTAGCTCTCTTCTTATTAGAAATGGAATCGAATGTAGATGGCAATGAAGCCTTTGGCTCTATGACAGCACTGCATTTGGCTGCAAAGATGGGAAATATTTTCTTGTTGAATGCATTATTGGAAAGGAATGCAGATATTACTCGCAAAAGTTGCGATCATTTTACACTTTTGCATTTTGCAGTGGACTCCGGTAATCCAGAAATAGTAGAGTATTTGATTGAAAAAAGAATAGATGTTGATGCAACTGATAGGTGCGGAAATACACCATTGTATTATGCTATAAGATATTGTAATGGAGCAGTTCTGAGGCCTCAGCCTAGATCTGCGGAAAATATGATTACTGATGGAAATAATTTTATTTCAACTTCGTCTGTTGTACACAGTGAATATTTGGACATAGTGAAAATTTTAATTAAAAATAATGCAAATGTAAATAAAAAGAATAATGCTGGTAGCACTCCGCTCCATTTGGCTGTTGAGACTGGCTGTCTTGAACTTGTTAAATTGCTATTGAGGAATAAAGCCTTAGTTGATTCTGAAGATAAGAATAAGATAACGGCTTTACACACAAGTGTTGTATTTGGTCACAAGCATATCTTAATGGCAATTATTGAAGCTGGTGGAAATATCCATTCACCGGATGTTAATGGGTTAACACCTTTACACAAAGCCGTTAAACGCGAAGACATTCACATTGTAAAGGCTTTGATTGATAGAGGAGTTGATATCAACGCTACAGATGTAAATGAAAGGACTGCATTACACATGAGTACTGTTAGAAAGCACAATGAAATTGTAAAGTTGCTTTTGAAAAACAAAGCAAATACTTGCATAGTTGACTGTTTCAAAATGACACCTTTTTACGTATCAATTACAAACGGAATGAGTGAACTTTATTTAGTTGGAGAAATAGACATTAATTTCGCGGATGTTGATGGATATACACCATTGCATTTGGCTGCAACGTATGGTGATGAAAAACTGGTAACATACTGCATAAATAAATCTTGTAACGTTAATGTCCAATGCTCACGGGGCTTCACGGCATTACATTTTGCAGTAGAAGACAGACATCTAAATGTAGTCGAACTCTTGCTTGAAAATGGATCGAATATTAATATTAAAGCACAGGATGGTCGTACAGCTTTACACTTGGCAATTGTAAATAATTGCGAAAATATTGTAAAGGTTTTGTTAAAAAATGAAGCTGAACGACAATACGATATGGCACATATTGCAGCTCAAAAAGGCTATGTAAACATTTTGGAAATTTTATCTCAATTTAATGATTTTGATATAAATCGTCGATTTGAAAAATTATCATTACTCGACATAGCAATAATCTGTAGTCACATAAATGTTGTTAAATATTTATTGGAAAAAGGATTTAATATCAATTCAGAGATGGATGGAAATACAGCTCTTCATGTTGCGTCTTACTTTGATAATCATGAAGTTGCTCAACTCTTGCTTTCAAAAGGATCAAGTCCTAATATTCAACTTATCGACTTTACTCCCCTCCATGTAGCTTCTTCTAAAGGCTACACTCAGTTAGTAGACATTTTACTTAAGGGAGGAGCAAATGTCTTAGTTAGAGATCGGCATCAAAAATTAGCAATAGAATATGCAGTAGAACATAATCATTTGCATATCCTTGAATTGTTATTAAAAGTGAAAGATACCGATATTAATTTTTGTACCAAAGATAGTTATACTTTGCTACACATAGCAGCGGAAAGTGGCTCGTTGCCAATGGTTAAATGTTTGATTAGAAACGGAGCTGAAATTAAATCTGCAAAGTTTGACATGAAGCCTATACATATTGCAGCTGTAGCTAATCATAGAAGTGTTGTAGAATATTTCCTAAATCATACATTCTGCATCAATGAACCAGGAAAAGATGGCAAAACTTTGTTGCATTTGGCGATTTCTTTCAATCATCCCGCCATTTTCGAGCTGTTGATCGAAAGAGGCGCTGATGTGAATGTTTTTGACGCAAACGGCTTCTCCCCTATTTATTTAGCAGCTTTAAAGGGTCGAAGAGAATTTTTTAATGCTCTTTTGAACAACGGGGCTTTTTATAACACACATTTGATCTCAAACTGCCGATTGGATTCATTTTCGCAAGTTACGAAAGACAAGAATATTATAACCTCACTCGTTTATATAAAACACTTGTTCACAAAAATAAAAATAAATGATGTTCCAGGGATCCAAAGTATTTTGAAAGAAGCGGAAAATTTTCCAAATGGCATTTGCATTGATGCGATAAGTGCTAAAAAAACGACCCTGCTTCATTATGCTGCTTGGAAGGGTCATGAAGAAGCAGTTAACTTGTTACTGAAACACAAAGCGAATCCTAATGTTCGAGGTAAACTTGGTTCTCTTCCATTGCATTATGCGGTAAAGTTTTCTCACATTGGAATAGTTAAAATGTTGCTGAGTAGTGGTGCATTTTATAATAATTTGACAGACACTAACAGAACTCCTCGTTACTATGCTATGGATCAAAATATTATCTGCTTGCTGGATATTATACACGAATCTTTCAAAAAGGTAGAAGAAAGTGATTCTTCCGTGGTTGACGACTTGAAAAAAATAAAAGATGTTCATACAGCAAAGGCAGTTATGAGAGCAAAGAACAAATCAGGCAAAACTTTGATTGGTGTTTCCATCGTTGCCAATCATCCCAAAATCAAGTGTTTGAAAGAACTGTTTCAAGAGGATGTATTAAGCAATCTTCAGATGGCATCGGTACTTATCGAAGAAGGGTATTTTGATGAAGCTCTTTCTGCTTATGAGAAAGTGCTAGAGAGAAAGATTGAAATATTTTCTGTAGCTGATCCAGGTGTTCTAGATCTCCAGCAAGAAATAGCTGTACTACTTTGTAAAAGAAAAAAGTATGAAGAAGCTTTAAATTTATTACTAGAGGTTCACCGGAACGTTGAACCTCTTAAAGAAATGTATACTTCTTACGATGTTAGAACGTTAAAATCTAAAATAAGTGCAATACAAGATATCGTAGAAGGAAAACTAAAGCTGGATGATTTAGACGAAATATTGATTCAACAAAAGGAGATGCTTGGATTGTATGATATAAATGTCCTAATAACTCAGATTCGAATGGCCACTGCTTTGGAAAAGGAGAATAAATTCGATGATGCCTTGAAGCTCATTGAAGAAGTTATTGAGAATAGTCTCAAATGTACTGATGCCGAGAGTACCTTAATACTTTTGCAGTCTCTGTCGAACAAAGCAAGAATATGGCACAAACTAGGCAAATTTAAAGAATCTTTAGAAATATTGAACCATATTCGGGTTGAAATTGAAGAAACATTACATCCACATCATCCCATCCATTTGCAGGTTCTATCAGATCTACTTTTAATCTTCTATAAGCAAGGAGAATATGAGGAATCTTTTAAACTTTTGCATCAAATCCTGGATTCTCAGAAAGCATCTTTAGGTGGAAATCATATAAATACTTTGATAACTCAGCTCCAGAAAGCAGATATTCATTTTAAGCTAGGACAGTATGCGGAAGCACTCAAAATTTACCAAAAATACCTTGGTAAAGTGACTACTATTTTAGGAGAAGATGACCCTAACATCCGGATGGCTATATGTAAAGTACAATTAATTAACCATTTGTTTGAATCGCTCGGTTTGAACAAAGCTGTATCCATTGTTCAGACGTTAAGTCTATGCGAAGATATAACACCTGATTAAATAGAAGACTGTGTAAATTTAACTAATTTTTTGTCAAGGCCAGTAGTGTATCGTGCTCTCCCGCATCGCAAAAGAGGGCCCAAAACCTCACTGACTCCAAGTACGTATTTCGGCTTGGAGCAGGTCTAACTTTGCCTGCGGGCTCAAACATTCTCCATTACGCCACTGGTTAAGGCGTATATTTTTCCTATAACAGCAGCTGTCTAAAAAAGATAAATATTAAAATATGTTATCTTACTAAATAAAGGCAAAAAAGAACAGAAGAAAGGATCATTTATATATTTTTTTTTCTAAAAAAACAAGCGAAAATTTCCCTATTTTAAAGAAATTTTTCCCTAAAATTTCAAAGATAAGGAAATTGAGAAGACTTTGTACATATATATATATATATATATATATATACCGTAAAATCCGGCGTATAGCACGCACTCATACTTTCACGCTGCATTTTTTAATTTCTTGGTATATTCGCCGTATAACGTTTTTACGAATGAACACAAAATATGCGTGTGCAATGCTGGTATATTTTTAAGCCATTTATTCGAGGCATTATCCCAGAATTTTGAAACATAGTATATTTTTAGAATCAGAATTCTTTAATTTCATTAGGTATGTCGTTTCTTTCAAATAAACAATAGACTGATATATGTAGAAGTCTATAACTTTTCTTATGCTTATCTCTTTTTTTTATTTTTGAAACTCATTTTTTTATATATCCGGCGTATAACGCGCACCCCTAAATTTCGACCTCGTTTTTTGTGTTAAAAGTGCCCGTTATACGACGGATTTTACGGTATATATATAAATCTTCTGTGCGTGTATTTGTCACTAAACTCCTCCTAAACGGCCGGACCGATTTCGATGAAATTTTTTGTGTGGGTTCAAGTAAATTCGAGAATGGTTTAGATTCACAATTCGGCCCGATATCGCAATTAGTTAAAAAGATATTAATTAAAAACATTCAAAAAATACAACTCAACATTCACCTGCATTGTTGTAACAACGCTATTGTTATAAAAAAGTAACATAAAAAAAAATTTAAAACCAATTCCTACTTAGATCAACCAAGAAAAAATTTATTTTAGCTACTTTTTATTAAATAGTTGCAATTAATATAAATATGTATATACATAGGACAGAATCACAACATTAAGTGGTAATTAATTTTTATTAATTATCGTTAAAGTATCGTTTTGTCATCCAAAACAATCGTGTATATAAAATTTCCTTTCAACTGAATGCTTTACCACGTGAGAAAAAAAACCTTTTCAAATTTTGACATAAGTCACCAAAAGGGTCGCTAAATCGCCAACGTGGCTGTATTTGTAATTTTTTAAATAATTAGTTTTAATCAATTAATTTTTATTAATTATAATTAAATTATTGTATTGTCATCCAAAATAATCATGTACATTACATTTCAGCTCAATTGAGCGCTTTAAAATGTATTTTATTAACGATTGAAAATGCCACCAAGATAAATAAATAAATAAACAAACAAACAAGTAAAATATGTATAGAGATCGTGAGCTAATAGTAGGAATTGAAAAAGACGTAAGTTGGCGTCGAAAATTGATTTTCAGCCAAGCTGGCCAAACCCAGTCTTTATTGTTACGAAAATGCAGACGCGCGATTCACGCTTTTCAGTGTGTTTTTAATTAATATCTTTTTAAATAATCTTTATATATGTAATTCTTCTGTGCGTGTGTATGTAACTGAACTCCTCCTAAACGGCTGGACCGATTTCGATGAAAGTTTTTGTATGTTCCAGTGGACTCGAGACTGGTTTTGATTTACAATTCGGTTTAGAAATGTTTATTTAATTAATTTTTTATTCATAAATTGTTGATCTTGGAATGTTTTACATTGGGGATCCGGCAGACTGCGCTACGATTGCAGTATAGAATATTCAAAAATCTTTTATTATAATTCAAATTTGTCCCGACAGTTGGTGCTGTGATCATTTCAAGAAAATATTTTATTTCATGTTATCATTTTGTTGAAATAAATCAAAGTGAAGTTGTACTTCTATTACGGATCCCAATGATTCCTTCAGATTTACCTATACCATTTAAACGTTTACAATTTCCAATTCGCTTGGCATTTGATATGACTATTAATAAGTCACTAGGTCAAACAATGAAGATTTGTGGCTAAATTTAGAAAATCCTTGCTTTTCTCACAGCCAATTATATGGCCGTGAGAGTTGGAAAACCATCGAATTTATTTGTTTATACCCCTCAAGGATTAACCAAAAATATTGTACATCTAATGGCATTAGAATAAATTAAGTTTATGTACAATTTAATAAATATACCTGTTATAAAAAATATTTTGAGTCTCTCAGCTTTTTTACCTTTAATTAAAACAAGTTTAAGTTTTTATTCACACAGCCTTTACATTTAACTTCGCTCATAGTATACACATACTCACACGCTATCGATTGATTGAATTGTGATAACCGTACATGTAATGACGTTAGACATTGTAATAACTTTTTAATACAAATTTTACTCTAAACGGTACAGATTGTTAAAGCTTATTCATAAAAATTTGGAATTTTTGAATTTAAGATGTGTGTACAGGACAACGTCTGTCGGGTCTTCTAGTGTATATATATATATATATATATATATATATATATATATATATATATATATATATATATATATATATATATATATTGAATTCCAATTTCTTACTTCTTTAGCACTGTAGGTTCTAGTACTTCTTCACTTTTATTTTATTATACTATATATATAGTTCGCTTTCATTTTTTAAAAACATTTCCGTCACATTTACATTAGATTGTTGTATGTAACAAAGCATAATAAGTAGTGTTGTAAGTTATCACAGCTTACTAACATTCCGCAAAGAGATTCTACTAATTCTACTCTACGAAGAGAGAACACTTATTCCACACATGGGAAGGAAAACCTTTGTTTCTCCTACCAATCAATAACAAAACCACAAAATATTCAAATTTTTAAACACCAGTGCACCAGTTTTTTAAGGTAACAGAACACCTTCGAAGAAATTGTTTTGAATTAACCTGAATTTTGCCTGTAAATGCATATTTTATGATCTTATGGGTGTCTAAAATTAGAAAAACACACAAGAAAAGTTTTGTTAGTGCACAGTTTTTCTGTCAAAGGGGTATTTTATAAAAAAATAAGCAAAAATAAGACTCTACGCAAAACATGATAACTGAAAATAAAATAAATATATTGACATTTTGTAAATTATATATATATATATATATATATATATATATATATAATATAGCATACAAGCTTATCTAAGGATTAGACTCTTATTTTGGTAATATAACCATTACATGGGAAGTTATTGTGTTTCGAGCTTCTGAACGTTGAAATTTTCTTTAAAAGCTATTGTAGTTTTCACTTTATTGCTATATAAAAAAATTTCTACTCAACATAAAATCTTAAGAATGGTCTGTTCCCTGTATAAATATTTAAAAAACATACGTATAGAATTTTTATTTCATTCAAGCATAACTTTTTGAGCTTTTTTTTTCCGGTAAGAAAAAATGTAAAAAAACTCATTTTGAGAAAACGACAAAAATAACATTAAACTAATCTAGTTACTGGAAACACACTTACTTTCTTATTAAAATGCACCAGATTTATAATACTTTCCTTCTTTAACTTCTAAAACACTATTTTTTTTCTTTTTAAGTGCTTTTAAAAATTTTCTGTGTTTCTTTGTTTGGGGCTCTGCGTTATGGATCGATTCAAGGATTCTGCATTTATCTAAATGTTTATACGACCTTTGAAGAAAATTTTTTGAATTATCCTAATTTGGGCTGTAAATACATATTTATGACCTTATGGGTCTCTAAAATTAGAAAAACACCCAAGAAAAGTTTCGTTAGTGTACTTTTTTACTGTCAAAGGGGTATTTTATAGGAGGTTGATTTAGGAGTATTATTTTGAAATGTTCTTTTTTAATTTCTGACTAAATATTTGTATATTAATTATAATATTTCATGTCATATACCATGAAAGAGAAACGTAAACAAAAAACTTGGGCCACTTCCGGTTAGGAGAAAACCATCTCCTGTCAGAGAAATTCATGATCAAGTAATATTCAAAAAGCTGTAATTCGGCTTCTAACTAAGATAGAAACAAAATTCAAACATATTTACAAAGATAAAAGATTGAATATTAATATATGAAGAAAAACAAAAAATCGATATTTTGAACAAAAATTGAGTTTTAAGATATCCGACTAGGTTCGGAACCATGATTTTAAAAAAGCGCATAAATGGATAATTTTCATGATATTTAGTGTCACTCAGATTATAATACATGCATAAAATTGTTTTAAGGACATTTTGAAAAAAAATTCATTTAAATATAATATTTAGGCAAAAAATTAACTTAGAATAATCTTTTATCCCAAATGTTCCCCTTCTGTAAAAAATGGTTCTATTATAATACTATTTTGTCTGTATATAACTCAGACCGCTCTACAGAGGCTCAACTAGAATTTTTGAAACATTCACATTATTTTCAGAGTTACCCCCAATTGAAATAATTATTCTCGTTTTTTTCTTAAAATTACTCCCATCTGTTGTCGTAAAATATGAATAAACCCACTTCTAAGTTATATATTTCAAAAATTCCAGTTCAGCCTTTGAACAGAGGTCTGAGCTACATACAGGCAAAATATTATTATAATAGAAGCATTTTCACAAAAGGAGAACATTTGGAAAAAAGTTTATTCTAAGTTAATTTTTTGCCAAAATATTGTACTTAAATAATTTTTTTTGTCAAAATGTCTTTAAAATAATTTTATGCATATATTCTAATCTAAGTGACACTAAATATTATGAAAATTATCCATTTATGCGCTTTTGAAAATCACGGTTCCGAGCGTAGGCGGATACCTTAAATAGAAGACTGTGTAAATTTAACTCATTTTTTTTTCAAGGCCAGTGGCGTATCGTGCACCCCCGCATCGAAAGGAAGCCCCAAAACTGACTGACTCCAAGTATGTATTTCGGCTTGGAGCAGGCCTAACTTTGTCTGCGGGCCCTAACATTATCCATTACGTCACTGGTTAAGGCGTATATTTTTCCTATAACAGCAGCTGTCTAAAAAAGATAAATATTAAAATATGTTATCTTACTAAATAAGGGGAAAAAAGAACAGAAGAAAGGTTCACTATTCTTTTTCCTAAAAAAAAAGGTGAAAATTTCCCTACACACAAATCCAAAGAAACTAAGGAAATTTAGAAGACTTTGTATATGAAGTATTTCTGTAAAATTTCTGGAGAGTGGTAAAAATAATTGTAAGACGTGGCGAGTGGATGTTATTACTGTAGCGAACCAAAGGATAGGGCGTGGCCGGTGGTGAGTGATTCCTATATGTTGATGAATTTTCTATTATGGGATCGACGAGGCAGTCTGGTAAATTAGTAAATCCAATTTATTGAATATCTTGAAACACCTAAGCGTATTAATTACAGTGAGCATGGACGACACAACACAGACAAAGAAACTACAACACACAACACAAAGCAGCCGGTTACATCACTGCAGAGAAAGGAGCGAACAGAGAGAGAGAGAGACGGGATTTCCGTCGTCGCTGGACATCTTTGGGCACTGGAACTCGAAGCGTTCCTCCGTCCCATACTTAAAGTATTGGGCGCTTGACGTTGGTTGGCCTGCTTTTGAAATCGTGCTTCCTTATTGGTGGACATGGAACCAGAGACATCGGTTTTTATACCTGACAGTGAAGACCACGTGACCTTTTTGTAATAAGAGATCTGATTGGTTACCAAGGGCGGGAAAGGGATTTATGATGTAATAATATTAGTCGATTACGAATAAGGTCAGGGTATTAGTTTCGAACCAAATAATTAAACGATTATTTGAATATTATTAAAAAGAGTTAATTAAAAGGATGCTAGCGGGAATTATTACATATTTATATATATATATATATATATATATATATATATATATATATATATATATATATATTTCGCTTTCATTTTTTAAAAACATTTCTGTCACATTTACATTAGATTGCTGTATGTGACAAAGCATAATAAGTAGTGCTGTAAGTTATCATGGCTTACTAACATTCCACAAAGAGATTCTACTAATTCTACTCTACGAAGAGAGAGCCCTTATTCCCCCCACATGCAAAGGAAAACCTTTGTTTCACTTATCAATCAATAACAAAACCGCAAAATATTTAAATTTTTAAACACCAGTGCACCAGTTTTTTAAATTTGAGACATACCAAATTGAAGGGGTATGGTTTATTCCAATCTCATAAAATTCTTCATCAATATTTGCACTTTTTCAGGCGCAATGCTTATGCATGGGAAGTTTCTGGCGCTATACTTTTCATTGATTATTTAGAATTGAAAATAAATACATAATACATATGTGTGTATGTGTAATCAAAGAGTTTATTCGATTGTCCTTGACATCGCGGTAGCTAAGTGGTCACAATTGTAAACTCGTGGTACCATTTAAAACCAAACTATAGAGGGTCTAATGCACATTAAATCTGTTTTAAACTCAAAATTTTCACATTGGCGTGGTGTGGGGTACCAGTTGAGGTGTCTGACATGTCACTTGACAGTGGTTAATTTATGAGATCCGTTAACAATGACCTTGAATGCATAGTTGTTCTCTAGAAGAAATCAGAGTAGTGTGCAAAATAAGTACCTTTAAGGTATCCGAATACGTTCGAAACCGTGATTTTAAAAAAGCGCAAAAATGGATAATTTCCGTGATATTTAGTGTCACTTAGATTAGAATACATGTATAAAATTGGTTTAAGGACATTTTGACAAAATTTTTTTATTTAAATACAATATTTCGGCAAAAAATTAACTTAGAATAACCTTTTTTCAAAATGTTCTCCTTTTGTGAAAAATGCTTCTATTATAATAATATTTTGCCTGTATATAGCTCAGACCTCTGTACTGAGGCCTAACTATGAGTTTTGAAAAATTCACATTATTTTCAGAGTTACAAACAATTGAAATAATTATCGTCGTTTTTTTCTTAAAATTTCTCCCCTCTGTTGTCGTAAAGCATGGATAAAACCACTTCTAAGCTATATATTTTAAAATTTCTAGTTGATCCTCTGTACAGATGTCTGAGCTATATACAGTCAAGATATTATTATAATCGAAGCATTTTTTACAGAAGGAGAACATTTTGAAAATGGGTCATTCTATGTTCATCTTTTGTCAAAATATTGTACTTAAATTATTGTAATACTATTCTTAAAACAATTTTATATATATTTTCTAATCTAAGTGACACTAAATATTTTAAATATTATCCATTTATACGCTTTTGCAAAATCACGGTTCCGAACGTAGTCGAATACCTTAATAACTTTCGCTTTAACAACTCATCGGAACTGGATAGAATGAATATTATATTTTAAATTCTCAAAATTAATTAAATCATGGTATTGATGGATTATATAATTAATTTAATTAAATTAGCATTCACTTATTCAATTAACTACTAGAATGAATGTTCAGCTATGAAAACTTTTTTTTATAGGGAAAAATTTATTATGGGGTCGTAATTTATATTTTGTCAGTATTTTGGGAGAATCGGTAATCTATGAGTAGAAGTTAATCGGATTACAAGTTGCATTATACTCAACATTTTAATGGTTAATTTGATACATGTAACAATTTTCTAAATAAATAATTTATTTTCTCAAACTGTAATGATTTCTGTTCTATGTAGTATTATATTTATAGGTTTTCATTCCATTCGGATATCATTGTCTTGATGTATTTTTTTTCACTAAAACTGTACATTGAAGTTTATTTTTAGTATAACTAATTAATCCACATTAATGAACAAAATTACGCCTGCCTTTAGGCAAATATGTTTACAGAGGTTTATGTGAGATTTATTACGATTTTTTAAAAACAAAATTTCTTGTATCATCTCAAAAGTTTAATGACATACATAAGGGGTTGGAGACTCAACCCCACCAAAGAACAATAAATTTTTAATTTTTATTGCAGTGATTACGCCTTGGTGCTTTCCTCTATATATTTTTGAGGATATACTCCCCCTCCCTCCCACCTGCGTAAAATAGGTATGTGCATGACCCTGTAAAAGATTTTTTTTTTTTATAAAAAGAACATCAAATTCCTGTTAGAGACAAATGGTACATTTTTTAAGAATGGAGAAGAGAAATTTCAGAATTTCCATTCTATTAGAAAACTTCTCTTGAATTTTTTTAAAAAAATTTTTGCTGTTTACAAATTAGCAGCTAGTTCAATAAAATAAATACTTTGTTTTTGTTTCTTTTTTTAGAAGTATTCTATCATATCAAAATATAATTTAAAATAAAAATGAACGTAAACCATTTTCAAAACTGCTTCATTTATTTTACTAACACACAAAAAAATTATAATTCAACCCTTTTTTTTCTTTCATTTCATTCAAATATTACTTGTACAAAAAAGAATAACTTGTCGTAAAAAATACCCATAATGAAACAATTGTGCTCTTAATCATAATTATTTAAAAAAAAACAACGATGAGCAGAGTAAGAAAAAAATATGAAAAAAAGCAATTACTGTCGAACCTCTATATTGCGAATTTTCTATATAGCGAACTTTTTCATTGGAATTTAAAACATTTCACGATTTTCTTCGTAAAATAACCTCTCTATAGCGAAGTGCATTTTCTATTCAATGAACTTTTTCTTTTGTGTGATTCATTCCCCCCACTTTTAAAATATATTACTGAACCTTTCAAATTATTCTCTAACACATTTTATGTTGGTCATAGATCTTGAGCTGGTTTTATAAGATCTTAACTCACCGAGAAAAATACAGTTCTGGGCGCTTCATCTAAGAAGGGCAACCTTAAACCCCCATTGTCCAGTTCGCTAGAAACATCTTCGATATCCCCTTTCACCCTCAGTGGAGTTGTCTTGGGTCCTCGTGTTCTAGTTAAAAAGTAATGTATGTTTAATGTTACTTTTATGCTTTAAATTAGAAAATGCCCATAAAGTTCATTAATTTTAATATAAAATTATTTTACTAATATTGAAAATGCAGTGTATTCTTTGACATTCTATCTTCTTGTTTTCCTTGCAGTTTTCCTTTCTTTCTTTCTTTTTTTTTTGATGGGTAAAATATACAAAATAAACATAGATTAATTTAAAAAAAGGTGTGGATAATTACCTTTTTTAATTTATAGTGTTTATGAATTTAAAATATTTGCTTTATGTGGTTTATAAAGTATATTGAAAGAGATGAACCTTATATAATGAATTTTCCAAATAACAAACTTTTATTTCGGGATTTCGTGACTTCAATATTTAGAGGTTCGACTGTAATAATAAACATTTCTTTTTTTTCCCCATTTGAAAAAAGGCAAATGATGCTGTTGAAGATTGCTTTGGAGCATTTGATTTTAGGCATCTCTGCATTTTGCAAATTTGAACCCTAGGCAGCTGACCTGAAAAGGAATTCTTCCTAAAGCCAATTAGGCACTTTTTACTCCATGCATTGTAAGTTTCGATTTGAGAAATCAATATATATATATATATATATATATATATATATATATATATATATATATATATTTCGTGGCTTATATTATTTATACCAGAGGTAGGGAACCTTTTTATACACCATGTGAAGTCACGTAGAGATTAAGTAAAGGGTGTTTTTTTGAGAGGTATAGAACTTTAAATTGCAATAAAACAACGATGTATTATTCGATTGACATGAATTTTTTTTATTCGAAATATAACCATGTGGCATTACATTTTAAATATGATTTCTGGCATAGGACTGCCACGGCTGGCTCGGATGTAGTCCAATCTGGACGTCCAATTTTCGATGACTTTTTCCAACATTTGTAGCCGTATATAGGCAATAACACGGTGAATGTTGTCTTCCAAATGGTCAAGCGTTTGTGGCTTATCCGCATAGACCAATGACTTTACATAGCCCCACAAAAAATAGTCTAGCGGTGTTAAATCACAAGATCTTGGAAGCCAATTCACAGGTCCAAAACGTGAAATTAGGCGGTCACCAAACGTGTCTTTCAATAAATCGATTGTGGCACGAGCTGTGTGACATGTTGCGCCGTCTTGTTGGAGCCACAGCTCCTGGACATCATGATTGTTCAATTCAGGAATGAAAAAGTTAGTAATCATGGCTCTATACCGATCACCATTGACTGTAACGTTGTGGCCTTCATCGTTTTTGAAGAAGGATTCCACCAGCCCATAAAGCGCACCAAACAGTCAGTTTTTCTGGATGTAACGGTGTTTCGACATACACTTGTGGATTAGCTTCACTCCAAATGCGGCAGTTTTGTTTGTTGACGTAGCCATTCAACCAGAAGTGCGCTTCATCGCTAAACAAAATTCGCTTATGAAAATCGACCATTATTTTCGAAATAATATTGCACAATTTGAAAGCGTTGTTCAGGCATGAGTCTATTCATGATGAATTGCCAAACCAAACTGAGAATAAATCACTTGACAGCTGTTAAATCGGTCTCCATCTTGGAAAGTAATGCCAACTTAAACTTCAATACCTGGAAAAAAAACACTTTGTAGTAATAAAGGAGGTTGCATAGGTTGATATATGTACCTATAAATAATACTTTTATGAAATGAATATAGTTTTTGTATAGGTTTAACAATTTTGTGCATTATAAAAAACTAAATCCTCACCATGTATTATTTGGCATAAAAAGTTACAATATAAAATATTTTTGTATTCATATGAGGTTAGAACTTGTTACAAAATCGATTATTATTTTTTTTATAAAATTATTAAATTCATAGATAACATTTCATAACTTTCTATATTTCACTGTTGGTATTTTTTATTTATGTATATAAGCATATACATATGTATATTTGGATCAAACTTCATAACGTGAAGCCTTAATTGATCTTTTAAATGAGCATGTGTTGTAATGTTATCGTGTAGCACTTCGCGGAATTCTAACAGTTAAAATGTACAATTGGCTATTCCTACGAACAGTCATTGAAACATACATACATTCATGCCGTCCCTTATTTAATTCCACTGATTTGCAAACTGTTGTAATCTATATCTGTTGTATACAAATAAGCCGAATTGCTGAGTGGTAGTGGATCACGCTTCCACACCACAGATCCAAAGTTCAAACCCCGAGCTTGGTAAGGCCTTTCAACCCTTCGTTGGGTCGACAAATGAGTACCAAGCATGCTTGGGAGCTTAAAACAACTGGAGGTTTCGTGACCACCTTATCGGAACATCTATCATGCACCTCAGGGCCCAAGGTCACGGAAACGGGCACAGGTCTTGGGTCATGGGCTGTTGCACCACTGAGTTAATTTAATTAATACGTCCTAGCTTTTATGAAGGCCATTCCAGAAGCTCACGGAGGCCACAGGTTCTCCACCTCTGATTTATACGGATGGTTTTTATTGGTGTTCAGGGTGTTTGGTTAAATGCAAAGATATTTATAAAAGAATAAATAAAAAGCTGATTAACACAAAAGCTATTGTTTACTGTCAACAACATTAAAATATTTACAAATACAGTAGAATAATAGGTAACATTTAAGGGGGTATTTCATTTACATTATATAGAGAACGCATCCAGAACTGATGCTGGGTTCATCGACCACATCCACATACCTCACTTTTCCCTAATATGCACCCTTACCAAAAAAAAAAAAACCATTTCAAGTTGGATATACACAAGCTGGCTTGTACCTTCATCTGCTGAAGAATGGATGGAACTCCATTTAGTGGGATATATTTATATTCATATTTTAAAAATCTTACATATATATTGATCGAGACATTCTCATATTTCTGAATTAAACGTGCATTGAGCAGTTTTAATTAAACCTATAGAATTATTTTAAACTAGCTGGTATACCCGTTCTTCACACGGGTGAATTGAAAATTAAACAATACAGACACTGAAGGATAAAGAAGTTTTCAATAAGTTAATTTTAAGTGAATTGTAAATTAAACAGAAAAAAGCTTTTTGCATATCTCAGCTGAACAAAAAAGCCATTTTTGCTAAATTTGAAGTCTGTAAATATAATAGCTGGAAATTTTTTTTTTATTTATGACGCCCCATAACTCTATTGTGGGTCGATTTTTGAAAACACCTACCTGCTCAGCAAAAGTAACACATTGTTGCACATTTTGTGTAATAAACGCTGAAAAATAGTGTAAATAATTTGTATCTGGATGTGTAATACGTTAATATAAATATCTGACGCGTTTATTTTATGTTAAATAGCTGTTACCCGCGACTTCATCCACGTGGAATTTAACAAAAAAGTGTTAATTCATTTCGCAGAGTTTACGAAAACTTAATAATTATTTATTCCATGTAAAAGAAATACCTATACTGTAAGTATAATGTCATTCTTCTACTTTGTGAATCCATGTTTCTTTTTTGTTTTATTTTTTCTTTGTTTTTTATTGAGCAAGGGGTGAAAGGGACGCATGACCTTTGACAATGTCAATGGAGTGAGGTCTGTCAAATCATTAGGATCAAAGGACATGAACGGGAAATATCGCGAGTGGCAGCATCCTAGTCAAACAAAAAAGTTTGATATAACTGCTAGAAATCGTTGAGACAGAGGGCTCGCGAAATAAAAGAATCCCTATTGAATAAAAATAATCCCTATTTGAATCGGATATTGCTCACTATTTCATTGGTTTTAATTTTATTTCCTCAGAATTCTAATTTTTTTTCCAAAATAAAAGTAGCCTAAGTTACTCCTTATAACATTAGCTATTTTCCAGTGAAAGTTTCGTCAAAATTGGTCCATCTGTTTTAGAGATTAGCCGGAACAAACAGACAGACAGATCGACAGACAAAAAATTTTTAAAATTTATTTTTTCATTTAAGAACCGTATTTAGTTTTAAATGCATTTAGTAAAAAAGCTGTTAATTTCAAATTACAAACAGACACTTCTCTCTCTCTCTTATTTTTATTTATATGTATAGATTTGAATTAAAAATTTCCCTCAAATCACAAAAGATTTTAAATTTACAAACTTGCTAAAAATATGCTTGTAAGATCCAGAAATTCACATAATAATAGAAGTTCTAGAATACTTTAAAGTTCAAATAATAAAAATATAAAGAAAGAAATAATTCTTCATGTAAACAAAAACGTTTATTTCTATTTGTTAAAATTAATACATTTGTGTAATAAAAATCATTCGGTCATCTGCAATAATGCACAATTAAGTACAATTGTCACCAAACATTAAGTATAGTCCTCTAGGATTAAGTTTATGACTCCGTTTATACAAAATAAATGTATATAAATAATAGTAACACTGTTGATTTTTTCACATGCCTGCTATTTTTTTTATATGAAAATGATGTATTTAGGTAAATCTTAAGTTTTGCAAATTTCACAAATTTAAGTCTTATAATTTTTTTATCAGGTTTAAATCATTACACAATTTAGTCTCACTTCCCGAGAAATATTAATTACATATTCCACAAATATGAGGATTTTCCTTATTATGAATAAATAAATGTTCTTTAAATTATCATTTAATGAGAAAACTATTTTATTTACCACAAACTTAAGGTTCCACCTTGGTATGAATAAGTAAATGTTTTTCAAATTATCACTATAAGAAAATGCCTGTTTGCATATTTCACAAACATGAGACTTTAACTTATGGCTGTGTAAATGCATTTTCAAATTACAATTTAGAGAGAAAGATTTGTTGCATATTCCACAGACATGAGACTTTTTCTTGTTATGAATAAGTAAATGTTGTTTTAAATGATTATTTCTTGAGAAAAATTTATTGCATATTTCACAAACAAAAGGTTTTTCCTTGGCATGAATAAGTAAATGCTTTCTCAAATAACCACTGCAAGAGAAAGCCTTGTAACATATCTCACACACACATTTTACATTAGTATGAACACGCAAATGTTCTCTGAAAGTGCTGTTTTGCGAGAAAGTCCTGTTGCATACATCATAAGCATAACGCTTTTCCTTGGTGTAAATACTCAAGTGTCTTTTTAAAGTCTTGTATCGAATAAAATCCTTGTTACATATTTCACGAACATAAGGCTTTTCATTGGCATGGATAAGCAAATAATTTTCAGCAAAAGCCAGCTTTATGAAAAACAAGAAATTTTTTTATTTAATATATAATAAAGAAAAATGGCTACTTCACACTCGTTACGAATAACTGTTTATAATTACATTACTTTGTGTAAGAAAATTTTTTTTATACTGAACTGAAATTGGAGCTTTTATTGTATTAGGTAAGTTATGCAGAAAATTAAATGCAGATGGATATCAAAGATTTTCTTTATAGTATTTCCTATTCCTCATGTCCCTTTTGAAAGTAGCACCAGGTTACATTCCCTAAAAAAGACAACGGCCATACATATCAGATTCTGAAAAAAATCATTAAAATTAAAAATTTTAACAATGAAGTAATATTACGTCTGTTATTCCATATAAATGAATGCTTAAAGAAAGTTTAATGAGTATAGAAAAGTTATAATTTTGAACATAGTAAAGGATGTGGTCGGGTCAGTGAGTGTATTTGCAATTTCTTAAATCTGGGAAAACATGAGGGTAAATGGTGGTTCTTGATTGCCTTGGCCGAATTTTTGACTGAGTTCTCCCGGTATTGTGTCAAATATATTTTTAAAAATCATTCAATTGAAAAAAATTAATGTTATTTAAGTCTTAATTTTATTTGATGCCTGTAATCTATCTACCTATTTAAAATCGAACGTATGTAAAAGAAATTAAGGCATGCAAAAAATACAAAATTCATGATAGAGGATTTTCTTGAACCAATTCAATTGGTGTTAAAGTATAAGATTTGAAATATTTGCAGCTGACAGAGGCAAAAGAAAATTCAATTAAAATGTGTTTCATAGTAAGTGGAGAAATCATTAATTATACAAGAGGAATCTTCTACCAATGAGAGTGTTTATTAAGTTCCCAGTTAGGGATGTTTTAAGACATGAACCAACTGGGCCCGGGCCCAGGGCCTCAGTTACGATGGGGGCCTCATATCGTTCTTAGCCATAATAAAACCATGATTCTCAAATAATTTCGAGGGTCAAATGCTATTTCAGGTTGTATTCTCCGAAAAACTGGGAATTTCAGACGATATGTCAACTGGCCAGTGCAAGTTTATCCATTAGGCGCTTGGGACGGGTGCCCAGGGTACCCCCAGTTACCCAGCCCAGGGTCCACCCGTCCTCTTAGGTCAGTACGGGTGTCACAATCCCGAGGTACCCTAGTGATCTTTTCCTTTTCCCAAGGGGTTTACTATCTTTGGTAAACATGGGTCTCTCGAACCTGGGGTACCCTAGTGATCCTTCTTTATTTTCGACCCTCCTTCTTGTCATTCAATTTATCCTTTCTTTCTTTTCCCGTCTAGATCACAGATTTTCACAAATGTTTGGCGCAGTATAGCTAGATTTGGCTCTTGCGCCATAAAATCTGACATTCACTCACTCACTCACCCGGAAGGGTCCAGATAAGCTAAATTTAACCTGATCCAAGATCCCTTTCTTGGATCCGCCAGTGCCAAGGGGGCCCATGGATCTGCGTCCAAGAGCCCAAAATGAGCTTAAACCGGCACTGTAACTGGCTACATTTGATGACCGTTATCCATGCATAGACCTAAGCCTTCCACTATACACCATCATTACTCATTGAGTCAAAAGGCGGCAGTCAGTCGAGCCGGTTTGGGCGATTGTAAATCACACACATTTATTTGTTTCGAGTTATTGTTTGTACGAGTATTTGGCAACGTATGTGCTCTACTACTGTTCTAATTTTGTCTACTTTTATGGGTCATACGTGGGGCCTACTTTTGCATAGGTATCTAAGGATTACTTTTGCGTAGGGACCCAGGGCCTCAAGAAGTCTTAAGACGTCCCTGCTCCCAGTCAAAGGCAACATGAGTGCTTTTGGAAACACACCTCATAGTTTTGAAGCATGGTCCTGTGAGGATGACGCCAGGATCACTCCTCGGAAAAATAAGTCTATATGCAATTCTCATGTGTCCAATTTGCATGTGTCATATGCTCAGACAGAGTAACCAAGTGTCAAGGCCCGTAAGTCATGAGTTCGGGTCCTGGTTCCTCCGAAGACCCACTCCATAGGGTAGAGTAGTTGACGCAAGTTAGATTTCTCAAGCCTTACTGTCATCATGTGGGGAAAGTTTTGAGAGGGCGATCTATTTTGAGTTTTTATAATGATAAATCTATTTAAAAATATTTCTTATGAATTGAAAAGCAAACTACATGCATTTTTTGAGGGAGGAGGGAAGTTTATTTCCGATATACTTTAATTAAAACCAATATAATCATTTTTTGAATGGAATTAAATAGATTTAAATATCCCTACATTTATTAATTGAATTCATTGAGAGTGAGTTAACTTAATGTCACACTATAAGCTAATCGATGGCTTTTGATGACGGATCTCTTAGTTTTGAAACATGATCAAGTGACGAAGGCTACACCTGATGTATCCCCCCCTTCATTCACATGAACAGACAGACTTTGAGCCTTGGCAGATTTAATGTGCAGTGGTCCTCTATGTATGGTGGGTTTTCAGCGGAACTAGGCTTGAGCTTATGACACGCCAGCCATCAGTTCAGGACCTTGACCAATATGCTACCGTGGCCACTGCCCTGATGTGACATCAATAACACTAGTGATGGTTTTGAATGCTGAATAACATCATTCATTGTTCAGAAAATAAATTGAAGACAATCTATAATAGCGTTCGCCAAACTTTTCGAACTCAAGGACCAGAAAATTCATAATTTAAATCCCGTGTATCACTAATAGAATTTTTTAAGTGTTAAATATATTTATTAAAAATACATTTAATAGGTAAAAAATGTTCTTAACCAATAAAATAGAACTATTATAATTGTAACTAAATTATGAAATCTTTATTAATATACCCTGATAAAATAAACAAAATAAAATAAACTGTAAAAACAAAAAAATTAAAAAATGGTTTAAACCTTTGGTGGACACGAAGCTCAAATAAACTTTTCTGTGATAAAATACTTGATAAGTATAATATTCTCATCCTTTATAAAATATTCAGTGACAAAAAAAATCTACTCAAGGGGTTTTTGTCCTGGGTAGTGGCTAGACCAGGCATGCCCAACCCGCGGCCCATTTGGAGACTTTTTGCGGCCCAATTGAAGTTTCTGTCTATATTATTTTAGACATTTGGACTACAGACAGTTGAATAAAAAACATCGTGTTTTGACCCACCCCCACCTCTCCCCGTGCAGTTTTTACCGAAATAAATTTTTTCCCCTTCATTTGACTTCCAAGCAATTGTAATAACAGGTGTTGATGAATGAAGGAAAGCAGATGAGCGTGGTTATGTTATTCTTCTTTCAACGAGAACTTCGTTGAGAGTGAGTAGTGTATTTAGTTCTATTTGTCAGAAATAATTTATGTCTATATTTTTAAGTTCAGATTAGTAGTCTTTTTCTTGTTTTATTTGGCAATGAAAGAATCCGATGATGGATTTAATGAGTTGCCTCAGGACTGTCAGACCAGCTAGTAGAAATGTAAGATAATTACGGCAGCAGAATAAAAATGTTTAATATTTTAACCTTCTGAAATTATGTAACTTTTTCATTTTATGATATATTTTAATCACGGTGCAATAATTAATATCATACAATAAGAAATTAAACATTTGGCTATCGGGCAGAAAAAAACTTTTTTTTGTCAAACAATGTAATAATTACAATGCTGTTCTTCTTTACTCAATTGCCTTTTTGCACTTGGAACAAAAATTTTGAAATTCTAAATCAATTTTATGCAAACATACTGCAACACAAGTATAAAATGTTAAGATGTTACGCACATAGTTGTTATACTACGTAACCTCATATGGCAGCATAAATCTACTGTAGATAAAAACCTTGTAGGTTAAGAGATATTCTTCCACCAAATTGTGATCCAGTAAAAGGTAAAATTGATGTTTTTGATCATATCAATAATTGAATGTTGATCATATCATATTTTGAATGTTGTACGATATTAAAATATTTTGAATAATTTGTTTTATTTTGATATGTGCGGCCCACCTCAGTTTAGTAAATTTTTACGTGGCCCACCAACCGATTTGGGTTGGGGACCTCTGGGCTAGACGTTATAACCACTGCGTACTTCAGACATTTAACTTACTTTCCAGGACAGAACAAATGGATCGTATTACAAAGAACTTTCCATGTAAATTTAACATTTATCAAATAACTATTTCAATAACAATTAAATACAAAGTATAACTGTAATTAAATAATAATAGATTAACTGTACAACAAAGCATATACTTACCTAGAATATATATTGAATACTTAGAATATACCTTGAAATCAGTGTATATGCATATTTTATATTTTATTTAATTTAAGTATAAATAGCTCGAAATAAAGTAATATTTTTGACAGTTTAAATTAATTATTCCACAAATTTGATGAGTTATTTACGGTGGAAAAGCTGCAATGAAAGATTTTCGAACCCGAGAATTTTGTAACACATATTGTAAACAAGTTTTATTTATATTTCCGACCCCAAAAATTTTTACATGATTCTGATTGCTCTCTCTGAAGTGGAAGAAAAGCGATAATTGCTAGGTCATTTTTCTGTTATGTGGGCAGAGGAGAGAGCCGCTATCCACAATAAAGCTTTCCAAAAACCTAAGTAAAACCTTTTTTTCAATTGCACATTTGCTTAATTCATTCAGATGAGAAAAAAGTACACTTAAGACGTGCGAAATTTCTTTCAAAGATCAGAAATTTTATTTATAGTAATCAAAAAACTATTTGTGGATTTACATCCAGAAAAACTGTTTTTAACAACCCATCAGAGGACAGGAAATGCTAAAAAAAAGGTATCGACCTGCCATATGTATTGATTTTTATACATTTTAACTTCTATTAACGCAAATAGATAGACTTAAGTTTCACCACCCGCTTGGAGAAAATTTTTTTACTATGTGGCTAGACCTAATAGCCACTGTCCGCGAAAGGGTTAAGCAATAGCGCACACAAGGGGGGGCTGGGAGTCCGAATCCCCCAAAGCACTTGATTTTTTTTCCCGATTGATTATAATTCTAAGTACATAGTACGTAAAATTAATTATTTGTTATTAATGATTAATTTTATTAATTAATGCTAATTATTTATTCAATAATTAGTTTTTTACTGTGTTTTGTTCCCGAAAATCGACAAATCGACTGTGTGCGCCACTGGGGTTAAGTATATCAAACTTTTAGTATTATACATTTCTAGTGTGTGTGATGGATATTCCTACCTAATTGAAATAAGTTTATAGATATTTGAATCCAATGTTGTTACTGCATGGCGGGAAACTGTATTTATTCCAAGCTGAGATCGATACCGTGTTTTGATGGCTGTGACTGATCAAAAGACCTTTCCACATAAATAAGTTGTGGAGAAGGGAATCAGAATTCGTTCGTATGTTCACTGAGAAAAGGGTATTCACTTTTTATGGGAAACCAAAACTGAGATCTTGATAAGAATGAATGAAATTTAAATTTGAGAGTTTCGTCGGACGATAGGTTGATGGGACTTTCTTTTGGATTAATGTTTAAATTAGTATTCTGAATTTTCGTGATGAGTAAGTGTAAGTTTCGCCCGGATGGTTAAAAATGTTTATAGGTGGCGCGGCCATCGAGGGGAGAGGAAAGACGGAGAGAAGGAGGAAGAAAGTGGAAAAGAGAGGGAAAGTCAACAACATGGCGGAGGGAGATCGAAAATGGCGAAAGGTGGAGGGACGGTGATTTTGCTAATTTAGACGAGAGTAATGCTAAGTAATCAATTGTACATAGTTAGTTTTCCTTTTTATGTTGTTTTGTGTTGTGTGTGGCTGTGTCTGGAATAAAACTCTTTAGCCATTAAAGTAGGGACTTTATTGTACCTGGAATAATGATGATTTCTTCATTTTCAAGAGAAAATACCCACGATCCTAATTGTAAGCATATTTCACATTTTTCTGGGGACCAACGAAATTTTCTCGTGGACCACCACTTTTGCGACCTCTGATCTATAATAGGCGTTGAATAGGCGTTTTCTTTTGGGCGTCTGGACTGTAAAAACAGTCCTCAATCTGATCTATAATACTGGGTAACCAGACATTATATATGTCAACGATGCATTTCTCCCCCGACAGTTTGGAAAGTTCCATTATAGATATCTGACTGAGGCTTTACGAGGATATTTTAAAAAGAAACTTATTGATAAATCTCTTAAAAAATGATAGTTTTCAACTTGACTTTGATGTTTTTGCAGGGCAAATGGGCGGGCGGGAGCAGGATAATTTTTTAAAAGCCTACGTGGCTTAAATTCATTTCAATTAACAATTGATTCTTTGTACCAGATAATTAGTTCTTCAAAAAATATTAGGAAACCAAAAGATATAAAGTTATTAAATTTCAGTTGTTATAAAATCTTTTTCGATTGTTCAACATTTATACTTTGTTTATGAGAAGTAATGGATTTCTAATAGAACTCTTACGGAATATATTATTTCAGTTTTGTTTCTATGTTTGCTTGTGAACTTTCGTTTTCAGCAGCATTTAAATGAATTTCATACATAATTACTCCATTTAACATTAAATAATACGAAAGTTAGAAAATATTTTCTCCTGTACTTATGTAGAGCTGTATGAGTATGATGGTAGTGCAACATTCCAAAATATATTTAACAGTCTCTAACGTATCGTCGGCCTATATGTCAGAATGCGTAACTCCAAAAGGAAACTAAATTTGATATAGAAGTGCTACGCGCCAAGTGCTGTTTGAAGTATTCCTTATTCTCGAAAAGCAGCATTTGTCGAATTACGTTGAATCCAAGAGGGTGATCTGTAGATCAGGCAGGCCTGGATAACAATCGAATACCCTGTGTATAGAGGAAGGTCAGAACAAGACAAGCAACGTGTGGTATCGCATACTCTGCTGAAAGGTCGTGTTTGGCAGACTGGATGATATTGCTAAGGCACTGGACGTAGGAGGACAGTAATGAGCAGATCTGTATTTAATTTACCGTCGATCCGAACAAGAGATGTAGAGATCGTCTACCCAGGGGCTGTGTCCAAGAACTTAGACAGGTGTAAGTTAACTCTGCCAATATGGAATGCAAGCACGTGAAGAACGATCTCAGAGTCTCACAGAGACGTACACGTCCATCAGAATCGGGAATCGGGACTTATCTGAATCGGGAATCGGGACTTATCTGAAAATACATTATGCCACTCCTGGATCCCACATTGTCATTCTGAGCAGCAGTACTTTCTCTCTCTAGGTTACATTGTCAAGGAAAGCTGAAGTAAAGGCCGCCGTTTTGAAAGTCTGTTCTGTTCCAGACGTTGTTACAACGTACGAATGAATAATGGCCGTTTCCTGACAAATGGTCCGCGATGTGGTTCTAAGGTTTCGAGGGACCAACCTCACATTATATTTGTTCTCTCAAGCTTTAATCTTGGGAAGGGGTGGAGATCTAGAATTCTGCTTATTATGACCCTCAGCATCCCATTGATTCCATATTAGCATGAAAATTTATGACCGGTACAACAGGCAATTTCATTGAACGATAAGAATAATCCAATACTCCCGATAGGCAACGATCCTGCCTCTATCAAATTCCAACACTTGCAGATTCACATTTCTTATTCGAGGCATTACACGATATTTTGAGCTTTCTCCATCCTGCGTCATCTAAACTCGCTGAAATACAAATCATTTGCATATCAAGACCTCTTCTTCCTTTCATGTGATTTTGCCGTTCGTCAAATTATTCCTTCCTGGTGTTGCAATTTTAATGGCCAGCAGTGTAGTAGACACGGTAAATATAATTGATGAATTTGCCCAAGAGAAATCAAGATTTAAAGTTATATAGCATAACTATAAGATCTTTTGAAGTATTTTCATTTTTAAAAGTATAGTTAAGAGAGAGAGAGATTTTTTTGAGCTGTTGAGTGTTATTATTAGCTGCATATTTTATTTTGATTACTTGAGGTCAGCGAATCTTCACTATTTTGGTTTTCGACTTTTATATATAAGCCCATGACCCTCCAACTGTGTTAATCCGCTTCCAGCTGTTCTACGCTATATAACGAGTTAAAATTTCAAACTTAAAGTAATTTTTACTTTTTAGTCATGAGGTTTAGAAATTGTGAAAAAGAAGCAAAAGTATTCCCTTGCTATCTCTCTTTTACTATTAAATATTCTAGAGGGGAATTCAATCGCATGTGGATTAACCATGTTATTCAATTCAAAAATAGAGTAAAGCGTATACTAAAATGCAAAAATCATGGAGCGCCCTCTTGTGGCATTGTAAAGAAATGGACCAGCGAACTCCGACAAAAAGAATATCTACCATTCCTCCGCGTTGTCTTGCGATTTTGTATAGAGACGCTGGATGTCACTGGGAAATGGAACGCGAAGCGTTCCTCCATCCCATATCGAGATTGTTGCTGAGTCCTTGTGTAGGTGGGCCTGCCTGAGAGAGAGTGTCCTTATTGGTGGTTCGAACGTAGCAAGTAGGCGTGGTTATGAGATAGAGGATTTTCTTCAATACGGTTTCGGCGGGAATGTCCAAATGTTGTCTAAAAGGCTTTGCTGTGGTTGGTCAATGGCACTGCGAGAGTAGGCACTCAATTAGCTGCACTGAAGCATTGGAACAAATCAGAGGGGAGGTCTAAAGAACTAGCCTGTGTGGGGTTGCAATTGAGTAAGATTAAATAAAAATAAGAAAAAATTTAAAATGAATTTAAAATTTAAGAATTTAGCAAGGGTAGTGGTCACTCGCCACCCGGCAAGTGACTAAATTAATTGTTAGGGGGGATTGTAGGAGTCTAGGAGGATTCTCCTAGGTCTCTTGAGATCTGGCATTGGAATATAATTATTGAGCAATTTTACGTTTTCGTTATCTATATTGGGTAAGTTATTAAAGAATGAAATAGCCAGTTTTTGTATATAGCTTTTAAAAGGAAGAATTTTAGTATCTTCATAAATTTTAGAATTTCTGGTGTATCTATCTGCTCTAACTATATTTCTGATAATCGAGTTCTGAGCAACCTCGAGTGTTTTAATATTAGAATCTGCTGCGTAACCCCACACAGGTGAACCATAAGTTAGAATTGGACGCAGAACGGCAGTGTAGAGAAGTAACTTATTGTACATATTCAATACTGAATTCCGGCTAATTAGGGGGAGGCTCTTTGAGCTCTCCGGAATTTATCTCGCGTTTGAATTATATGTTGTTTCCATGTGAGTTTATTATCTAGAGTCAGTCCTAAGTATTTTGTGTTCTGAGACCATTGCAGTTGTGTGGAGTATAGAGTAGGAGGTGTTGGTTTTGTTTTCCTTTTGGTGAAGAGTACTGCTATTGTTTTATCAATATTAATTTTTATTTTCCAAGTGTCGAAAAAAGTTTCTAATAGTTTTAGGTGATTATTGAGTGCTAGTGTGATCGTTTTATTATTTTTATATGTTGCAAGGGTGACAGTGTCAGCATAAATATTAGTGGAGGTTTGGGGGTGAGTAGGTATATCGTTAATGAAGATATTGAATAATAGGGGCCCTAGCAGGCTTCCTTGAGGGACTCCATAATTAATTTTAAAGAATTTGAAAGTGTGTCATTAACATGAACTTGGAAGGACCTGTTAACGAGGTAGGAATTAATCAAATGAATTAGAGCAGGAGGGAAGTTGTTAGTGATTAGTTTATAGATGAGTCCACTAACCCAGACCCTGTCAAAAGACTTCGGAATGTCGAGAAAGACAGATCCAGTGGACCTGCCTCTCTGAAATCCAGCGGTTATTTTTTCAGTAAGTCCGAGTAGTGGGTGGTATGTGGATAGATTCCTGGTGAAGCCGTATTGATTAGGATTTATGAAGTTATTTTCATTAGTAAAGGTTTTAAGTCTATTGAGAATAACATATTCAGTAATTTTACTTAAGACACTTAGTAAGGAAATCGGACGATAGTTTTCTGGGTTATGGGCATTTTTGTTAGGTTTTTTAATGGGGAATACAACTGCATTTTTCCAATTGTTTGGAAAATGTCTAAGAATCAAGATTTTATTAATAAGATAGGTGAGAATTAAGATAATTTTGAGAGAGGAAAATTTTTAATCATTTTTTTTGTTAGTGATAAGATCGGAACCGGGGGCTTTGTTATTTTTAAGAGTTTTAATATAATTTAAAATTTCATCGGGATCAGTGGGCGAGATAGGAATCGAAGGATGGTTATCAAAGAAATTTTCTAAAGTGTTAGTGATTTCCTTATCAATAGGATGATTGCTATCACCAGGTCTCTTATTTTCAGAGAAATTATTTTTGAGAGTTATTGCAAGAATATTGGCCTTCTGTTCGTCGCTGTTAGCAACGCCAGAAGAGTTAGAGAGAGAAGGAATGTTAGATCTTTTTTTACGGAGAAACTTTTGACACTGCCATAAGCTATTATCGCGTGTGTTAAGAGATTCTAATTTATTATTCCAATTTTGTTGTGAGATCTTTTTTTTAAGTTCTTTTTTAAGTTTTTCCTGTAATCTGTAGTAGTTTTGTTTGTGTGCGGGATTTAAAGTGTTATTGAATTGTTTCTTAGCTCTATTTTTGTCGCGAATGAGATTTCGAATGTAGTTAGGAGTGAAGGCGTGTTTGGTGTTTGCTATTGGTTTAGAAGCGAACTGGTAGGCGGAGCAAACGGCTGCAGTGAAAAATTCAATCTTTTCTTCGAGCACAGTGGGATTTTTAATACCTTGAAAGTCTAGAATTTTGATATTATTTTTTAAGTTATTTTTAAAGGCGGACCAGAAGGTGGTAACTGCCCAGCGTTGTCATGATGAATTGGGGGGAGAAGGGAAAAATTTAGAATAACGGCATTATGATCTGAGGAAAGTTCTGCTAACGAATTAATGTTGTATGGGAAGTGAAAATTATTAATAATCGCGAAATCTATTGTGTTAGCAGATCTGTAGCCGTACCTAGTAGGGGTGTCTGGAAATGCAATGCTGAGATCGAGTGTATCTACGAAAGTTTTAAGTTTACAACCTCGAATAGAATTATTGGGGCAGTTCCACATATTGTGTATAGCGTTAAAATCGCCAAAGATCACACAATTACTGTTGGTCTGAAGCAGATTTTCAAGATCAAGAGTGAAGAGTCTTTCGTCAGAAGATGGGGGAACGTAAACGGATATTACTGAGATCGGATTTAAATTTTGAGGGGTAATAACTACCACTGTGGCTTCAATATGATTAAGGGTGGGGATGTTGTAATGCGAGACATTTTTCTTAGTTAGAATTAAAGTTCCGCCGCCTACGCGTCCGTCACCAATACGATCGTTTCGGTAGCAGTTATAGTTTGGTATGTTAATGTTGTGATGTGGTCTCAGATGTGTTTCTTGAATTAAAAGAAGATCGGGAGAGTACTTCTCTACGAAAATTTTAAACTCAGAAATTTTTGTTAAGAATGCCATTTGCGTTCCAAGAGCAAAGTTTCAAACCAATCGTTTTGTGACTAATCATCGTCATCGTGGTCGAGAATAGCCTCTATTAGGGCGCTTAATTCTTTCTTTTTTTGAGCTTTATTAGATTTTTTTGGGTGGGGGGCTAGAGCATTAAAGTTAAGTGAAGCAATTTGTTTAGTCAGAATAGCAAGGGTATGCATAGTCTGTTGAAGAGTTTGCACAATTGCAAACTGTGGGCTATTTTCGATTAAGTTAAATTCTTGAGTAGCGGGGGTTTATTGAATGGACGATTGGTTTGATTTTGCGAGGAAATAGCAGGAGCGTCATTTACTCGTGATGCCATCTGTTGAGTGTTTTTGTATTGATCTGATTTCTTATTGTTGGTGGCTTGCGCGTATGTAATGTTAGGTCGGACTATGCTATCGACTACAGTTGTGTAGTTATTTTTAATAGTTTTACCTTTACGAGGCTTAGGGAAAAGTGGGCACTTTGAGTAGTTGGCCATATGGCCGTAAGCTTGGCAATTAATACAGTATGCGGTCTCGACGCGTTGTATGGGGCAATCTTTTGTTTGATGCGCTTCTCCGCACTTCAGGCATCTAGGGATCATGTGACAGTTGTCGGACGTGTGGGTAAATCGGTTACATTTGTAACATTGCGTTACTCCTGTACCCTCATAACCTTCGACTCTAATGGAGAGATAACAAAGTGTTTTTAATTGAAAAATTTTAGCGTTGTTTATAATCCGAGGGAGAGTTATCATGAAGACGGGGAGTTTTTGTTTGGTAATTCTTCCGATTAGTTGTGAAACTTTAGTGTCAGTGAATCCTTGATCAGTTAAGTCGGACTTAATGTCGTTAATATCCGTGTTACAGGGTAGTCCTTTGATAACGACCTTTATGGGTCGTTCGTCCTTTGGTGTGATGACGTGGTATTGAAATTGGTGCTGGTCGAGTAAATTTAAAAGTTTGTGGCAGTCTATGGAAGTATTAGTGTATAACTTAATGAGCTCTCCGGAGAGCTTGCTGCGGATGTTGGGGAATGCAGTAGTAATTACTTTCATGTGTTCTCGTGTTTCCTTAGATGTTTTAAGCATGATAGGTGGGGGAAGATAAGTCTTAGGTGTGTTGGCAGAGGGAGGGGGATCATTAGTTGTAGTGTTGTCATTCGAGGTTCCTGCTATTTCCTGTTGTTTAAGATTTGAGAATTTATTATCAGTTTCGAGAGTAAAATTAGGGCTAAGTATCAAGTTCGGCTTTTTAATGGTTTGTCTCCTGGTTGGTGAGACGAAACCGTCATCATTTTCCTTTCGTTTTTGCGAGTTAATTTTAGGGAGAGCCGGAAATTCCTGTTGAGAGATATTAGGGGTGGGAGGGGGTGTTCCATGAACAGTACAGCCTGGAGTAGTACAATAAAGAGTGCCATACTCACATTCAGCGTTGTGGTGCTGCTCCTGGTAATATTTCAGTCGGGCGAACAGATCAACAACTTCCGGATCATTGGCTTTCATGTAGGGCGAGAGGAGTCTCAGCGAGTCTTCGGTGCCCTTGGCAAGTAGTGAGAATTTCCTGATATTGCTATGGATTTGAATCAGTTGTTCACAGGGAGTAGAGAGTTCCGGTGTAGAGGGCCTTGAGGTAGGAAGAGGGATGTTTTGGCATTCCATATTTGAATTCGAGTCCGTGGCCATGTCCGAGGTCTAGTATCCAGAAAATATCGATAAGAGGTAGCAGCGAATAAATCTGATGGATGTCGCCCTATCCTTTTAGCCCTAAAAAGAGCTATAGAATGACTGGCTCAATTGCCTCCAAAAGATCAAATCGTTATGCAAATGGTCGTCGAGCGAGGAAAAGTACGGAGCATGAAGAAGACGCTACCGTACTCAGGCGTAGCTCAGAATTTTCTTTTTCTGCTTCGGAATCATTTTTTTTTCTTTTTTTCAATATATATACATTCTTTTAGACGGATGACGGATGATTTTGTAACCAGGAATCTAGAATGCGTCAGCATTCTTCTATCCTCTATCTGGGACTCTGATTTTCATGGTTTTGGAAACTTGGGCTTGAAGAGAGGGGCCATATGATCCCCAGATGCCTAAAGTGCGGAGAAGCACATCAAACTAAAGATTGCCCCAATCAACGCATCGAGACCGCATACTGTATTAATTGCCAAGCTTACGGACATATGGCCAACTACTCTAAGTGCCCACTTTTCCCTAAGCCTCGTAAAGGTAAAACTACTAAAAATAACTACACAACTGTAGTGGATAGCATAGTCAGACCTAACATTACATACGCACAAGCCACCAACAATAAGAAATCAGATCAATACAAAAACACTCAACAGATGGCACAACGAGTAAATGATGCTCCTGCTATTTCCTCGCAAAATCAAACCAATCGTCCATTCAATAAACCCCCGCTACTCAAGAATTTAACTTAATCGAAAATAGCCCACAGTTTGCAATTGTGCAAACTCTTCAACAGACTATGCAAACCCTTGCTATTCTGACTCAACAAATTGCTTCACTCAACTTTAATGCTCTAGCCCCCACCCAAAAAATCTAATAAAGCTTAAAAAAAGAAAGAATTAAGCGCCCTAATAGAGGCTATTCTCAACCACGATGACGATGATTAGTCACAAAACGATTGGTTTGAAACTTTGCTCTTGGAACGCAAATGGCATTCTTAACAAAATATCTGAGTTTAAAATTTTCGTAGAGAAGTACTCTCCCGATCTTCTTTTAATTCAAGAAACACATCTGAGACCACATCACAACATTAACATACCAAACTATAACTGCTACCGAAACGATCGTATTGGTGACGGACGCGCAGGCGGCGGAACTTTAATTCTAACTAAGAAAAATGTCTCCCATTACAACATCCCCACCCCCACCCTTAATCATATTAAAGCCACAGTGGTAGTTATTACCCCTCACAAAATTTAAATCCAATCTCAGTAATATCCGTTTACGTTCCCCCATCTTCTGACGAAAGACTCTTCACTCTTGATCTAGAAAATCTGCTTCAGACCAACAGTAATTGTGTGATCATTGGCGATTTTAACGCTACACACAATATGTGGAACTGTGCCCCAATAATTCTATTCGAGGTTGTCAACTTAAAACTTTCATAGATACTCTCGATCTCAGCATTGCATTTCCAGACACCCCTACTAGATACGGCTACAGATCGGCTAACACAATAGATTTCGCGATTATTAATAATTTTCACTTCCCCTACAACATTAATTCGTTAGCAGAACTTTCCTCAGATCATAATGCCGTTATTCTAAATTTTCCCTTCTCCCCCAATTCATCATGACAACGCTAGGCAGTTACCACCTTCTGGTCCGCCTTTAAAAATAACTTAAAAATAATATCAAAATTCTAGACTTTCAAGGTATTAAAATCCCACTGTGCTCGAAGAAAAGATTGAATTTTTCACTGCAGCCGTTCGCTCCGCCCACCAGTTCGCTTCTAAACCAATAGCAAACACCAAACACGCCTTCACTCCTAACTACATTCGAAATCTCATTCGCGACAAAAATAGAGCTAAGAAACAATTCAATAACACTTTAAATCCCGCACACAAACAAAACTACTACAGATTACAGGAAAAACTTAAAAAGAACTTAAAAAAGATCTCACAACAAAATTGAATAATAAATTAGAATCTCTTAACACACGCGATAATAGCTTATGGCAGTGTCAAAAGTTTCTCCGTAAAAAAAGATCTAACATTCCTTCCCTCTCTAACTCTTCTGGCGTTGCTAACAGCGACGAACAGAAGGCCAATATTCTTGCAATAACTCTCAAAAATAATTTCTCTGAAAATAAGAGACCTGGTGATAGCAATCATCCTATTGATAAGGAAATCACTAACACTTTAGAAAATTTCTTTGATAACCATCCTTCGATTCCTATCTCGCCTACTGATCCCGATGAAATTTTAAATTATATTAAAACTCTTAAAAATAACAAAGCCCCCGGTTCCGATCTTATCACTAACAAAAAAAAATGATTAAAAATTTTCCTCTCTCAAAATTATCTTAATTCTCACCTATCTTATTAATAAAATCTTGATTCTTAGACATTTTCCAAACAATTGGAAAAATGCAGTTGTATTCCCCATTAAAAAACCTAACAAAAATGCCCATAACCCAGAAAATTATCGTCCGATTTCCTTACTAAGTACCTTAAGTAAAATTACTGAATATGCTATTCTCAATAGACTTAAAACCTTCACTAATGAAAATAACTTCATAAATCCTAATCAATTCGGCTTCACCAGGAATCTATCTACATACCACCCACTACTCGGACTTACTGAAAAAATCACCGCTGGATTTCAGAGAGGCAGGTCCACTGGATCTGTCTTTCTCGACATTCAGAAGTCTTTTGACAGGGTCTGGGTTAGTGGACTCATCTATAAACTAATCACTAACAACTTCCCTCCTGCTCTAATACATTTGATTAATTCCTACCTCGTGAACAGGTCCTTCCAAGTTCGTGTTAATGACACACTTTCAAATTCTTTTAAAATTAATTATGGAGTCCCTCAAGGAAGCTTGCTAGGGCCACTATTATTCAATATCTTCATTAACGATATTCCTACTCACTCTCAAACCTCCACTAATATTTATGATGACACTGTCACCCTTGCAACATATAAAAATAATAAAACGATCACACTAGCACTCAATAATCACCTAAAACTATTAGAAACTTTTTTCGACACTTGGAAAAAAAAATTAATATTGATAAAACAATAGCAGTACTCTTCACCAAAAGGAAAACAAAAGCAACACCTCCTACTCTATACTCCACACAACTCCAATGGTCTCAGAACACAAAATACTTAGGACTGACTCTAGATAATAAACTCACATGGAAACAACATATAATTCAAACGCGAGATAAATTCCGGAGAGCTCAAAGAGCCTTCCCCCCCCCCTAATTAGCCGGAATTCAGTATTGAATATGTACAATAAGTTACTTCTCTACACTGCCGTTCTGCGTCCAATTCTGACTTATGGTTCACCTGTGTGGGGTTACGCAGCAGATTCTAATATTAAAACACTCGAGGTTGCTCAGAACTCGATTATCAGAAATATAGTTAGAGCAGATAGATACACCAGAAATTCTAAAATTTATGAAGATACTAAAATTCTTCCTTTTAAAAGCTATATACAAAAACTGGCTATTTCATTCTTTAATAACTTACCCAATATAGATAACGAAAACGTAAAATTGCTCAATAATTATATTCCAATGCCAGATCTCAAGAGACCTAGGAGAATCCTCCTAGACTCCTACAATCCCCCCTAACAATTAATTTAGTCACTTGCCGGGTGGCGAGTGACCACTACCCTTGCTAAATTCTTAAATTTTAAATTCATTTTAAATTTTTTCTTATTTTTATTTAATCTTACTCAATTGCAACCCCACACAGGCTAGTTCTCTAGACCTCCCCTCTGATTTGTTCCAATGCTTCAGTGCAGCTAATTGAGTGCCTACTCTCGCAGTGCCATTGACCAACCACAGCAAAGCCTTTTAGACAACATTTGGACATTCCCGCCGAAACCGTATTGAAGAAAATCCTCTATCTCATAACCACGCCTACTTGCCACGTTCGAACCACCAATAAGGACACTCTCTCTCAGGCAGGCCCACCTACACAAGGACTCAGCAACAATCTCGATATGGGATGGAGGAACGCTTCGCGTTCCATTTCCCAGTGACATCCAGCGTCATCATAAAAGAATATCCTTATCACCGCAGCCGTCACCCACATGAAAAAAGTACAAGTAATGCAAAACAAAATACTACGCGTCATGACGAACGCACCTTGGTACGTCCGAAATGACGTGATTCACAACGATCTACAAATGGAGCCGATTTCTAATTACATCACTAAACTCTCTAGAAATGTCTTTAAATCTATGGAATCTCATGACAATCCAATTATCAAAGCACAAACATTATTTACGTATCCTCATCCTAAAATTAAATATTCATACTCTTCGACGAAGTGGAGAAACCCGCTTCGCCCCTCATAATTCAACTAATAAACACTCTCTTCACACTCTCAGCAACACATTTTAGCTGCACTGCACTGCGTCATTTTATTTTGGGTTCTTGGGTGATAAATCACCGCCTCTGATTCGCTGCCTTTGGCCGTCCCGCGTTCCTTCCTGCCTTCTTCCCCTCCCCCCGCCGGCGCTCTGCTTCTATAGAGCGTTTCGTAGTACGTCCTCCCTCCCCGTTTTGTCGGGGAGATCTCTTGATTAGATCCGAATTCAATTATGGTTTTTCTTTTTCTCCCATCCTTCTGGGAAAAGGCGCCCTTGGTGCCGGCGCCCGCGATCATCTAATTTTAGTTTAGTTAAAAGAATATCCACACCATTGTTTTAGAAACTGGTTTCATGGAATTCGGTGGTTTATATGAGAATGAAAGTCGTAAAGGGAGATTTTGTTAGTACAGCTTTGGATTTTAAAACTTAATGAGCTACTGGTTGCCTGAGTATGAGTAGCGTCTAGCCCCTCAACAGCTAGTTTCCTCCCTGGTCATCTGCGCATGATCTCGCGCAACTTTCCTCCTTGAACATCTGTGCACATTCCCGCGCATGACGTCAGTTACCTCGTGGGCGAATGCTATGACCAAATTCATTCTGCTGCTAGCACTGCTTCTGTTTTACTGCTATTCCAGATTCTCTAGTGTGAGATCATTAAAAGTGGTAGAACCCCCTCGGTATAGAGGGCGCTGCTTGTAATAACATGTCTTGTTGACATCAGAGATCTTCTGTCCGTGACCGAGTGCAGACGCACTCCATATTCCATTAAACTTATTATTTAATCTTACACTTGTCTTCGATGATTTATTGAATTTAATTGAGTCTAATTATTGTGATGATATGAAAGTTGATTGATATAAAAGCATTCTACCACTGATTAACTGAACCACCGATGATAGTAGCAAAAAGTTCTAATTCATATTTTGCTTTAGTCCAAATGGATTGCACTCAAAAGCAAGAAAAACGGTCCTTTTCAGGGCCAAATCCTTCTGTTTCCTCAGAAGGATTTTTTGATTTTAAATTGAATCAAAATGTTGAAGGAGTAATCGTGTGTGATGCTCCTTGTAATTCTGTTATGAATGCTAATGAATCTTTTTGTGCGATTCTGAGTCTGTTGTTTTATGTGATAATAAGCCTGTTGCTTTGTCTAATAATGAGTCTGTTGTTTTGTCTGAAAATCAGTCTGTGGTTTTCTCTGGTAATTCTGATTCTATGGTGAATGATATGGTTGACTGTGCAAATGATTATAGTGTGGATGAGAGTGATTTTGTTTGCCCTGATTGCTTAAAAACTTTCACAAATAAGTACAATTTGAAACGCCATGCAAATAAATTATACTCTAATAATATTGCATTAATTAACTCTTTAAAAAATGATCGGTTATTAAGCTTTAATTGTGAGTACTGCCATCTCAAATTTAGTAACCAAAAAATCTTAGACATCATCTGAATAAAATTCATACTACAACGATTAATCAAACGGATAATAATCATATGTGTCCTCTATGTTATGGTAAGTTTGAAAAGCGAGAAATAATATTTCCTTTTAAAAATGTTCACGATATTGATATGAATCACATTTAGCTAGAATTTAATTCATTTAATGATTGTTTGGCATGGAAGGCAGAAATTGAAAGTCGTACAAAATCAAAATTTGTTTCTTATGGTAGCAACACACATGGTGTAAAATGCTATTATTTCAGATGCCACCATTCAGGAAGTTTTGTATCAGACAGTAAAGGTTTGCGTCATTTAAAAATCCTTGGTAGCAATGAAATAAATGCATATTGCCCAGCTGCGTTAAAAGTAACACAACATACAGGTGGCAAATGTGTAGTATCATATCAAAAAATACATATTGGACACCAGAATGATGTCAGTCATTTATTTTTAACAACAGATGAAAGGAAAATTATTGCCTCAAAGATAGCTGCAAAAATTCATTTAGATAATATTTTAGATGAAATGAGAAATTCAATTTTGGGATGCTCGGCTTGAGAGGGTTCACTTACTTACCAAAAAAGATCTACATAATATCGAAAAATCTTTTAATCTGTCTTCCAATTCTGTGAAACATGAAAATGATGGGGTCAGTGTAGATGTGTGGGTGCGTGAAATGAAAAATTCAGAAAATCTGTGTATTTTGTTTTATAAAATCTAGGGATTATCTTGTATACAACATCTATTTTTAAAAGAAAATGATTTTGTTTTGATAATTATGACTGAAGCTCAAGGGGAGATACTTAAGAAATTTAGTTCTGATTGTATAGTACACATGGGGTTAATGGATATGGCTTTGAATTAATAACTTTACTTACAATTGATGATTTGCGCCAAGGATTTCCGTGTGCCTTTTTAATTTCTAATCAATGTGATCAACCTGTTCTATCATTTTTTTTTCATGTATTAAAGAAAAAGTTGGGGAAATACAAACTCAAGTTTTTATGTCTGATATGGCGGAATCTTTTTTTAATGCATGGAAATCAGAAATGGGTTTACCGCTAAAACGTCTTTTTTGTGTGCATGACATATAGACAGAGCCTGGAGAAAAAAATTTAAAAAAATCAATGGTGCTGAAAAACAGGCAAAAACGTATAAAATTATTAGATCACTCTTAGAAGAACGGGACATTCATACCTTTCAAACACTGACAGAAGCAGCAATAAAATTCTTTAAAAATGATCCTGACACTATTGAATTTTCTAATTACTTTGAAACTTATTATTTACCAAATACATCCAGCTGGGCATACTGGTATAGACTTCACAGTGACATCAACACAAACATGCACATAGAAAGAATGCACCACACACTAAAATATATTTATCTACACGGGAAAAATGTTAAGAGATTAGACAAGGTTATTTATGGCATCATGAGATTCGTAAGAGATAAACTGTTTGATCGTTTAATTGCAGCAAATAAGGGAAAATTGACAAGTAAGATAGGAGATCTGAGAATCAGACACAAAACGAGTGAAACAGTATCCTTACAGGTGATAGAGAATGAGAATGGGTGGTCTGTTTCATCAACACATAATACAGAGATATATACAATAAATAAAAATAACGAAACCTGTACATGTCGCATACAGTGCACCGAATGTAACATATGCATTCACCGATATATATGCAGCTGTGTTGATTCATCAATTAGGTGGAATATGTGCAAACATATATTAAAAATACAACTACTACAATACACGATAAATCTCGACTTATTATAGATGAAGAAAATCAATTAATATTGAATGAAGTAACCAAAAAAAATCACAAACCCTCTCACTTGAACACAGAAAGGAAAAACTAAGACAAAAGTGTTTAGAACTAATAAATTCATTAAAATCAGACAAACAATGTGATGTGTTCGACAAGATTCTAAAATCAGCAACGCCACAATTAGAAGCTATTGATATGTTAAATGCGCGAGAAATACATTTTCCAACTGCCAATAAAGATATTCCACCTAATAAAAATATAATACCCCAAAGATTCTCAAATGCAAAAAAAAGAAAAGGAAACTATCCAAAACTTCTACAGTAACTTCTCAGAATGAAGACAATAATGCAATTTTAAAAAATATATTAGATCACAAAAATTCCACCCCCAGTCCCACTAAAAAATCCTAACACATCCATTGAAAAAATATAAGTTATAATAATAGCTTTTTAAAATGTTGGGTTAACTTTTTTGAGAAAAAAGGACACTCTGTTTTTGAACTAAGTTTGTGCTGAGAACCCTGCTTAACATTGAATCTAAAAATATCTTCATTCTCTGCCTATAAGTGTCAGGTCTCTCATTTACATATAATATTTTCTCATTGATCAGAAATTCTCTTTATTAGAAAAATAATAGCAACTCTAAGCCTAAAAATGATCCGAAACAATGCATGATGTGAAAGATCAGAATTGGGTCTTGAACCTGTATCTCTGATGTTCGTGATAGGTTAAGTACTGTGATTATGAGGAAGTCTGTTCATCTTCCTTACATTACTTCTCTTCCACAAAGCCAACAATGTCAAATGTTGTTCATGCAATCAATCAATCATTGATTGATTGATTTTGATATTTTTCAGTCAATAGATAGAATAGTTTAAATGTAGGAAAACATTTTGGTTAATTTGAATCAATCCCATATTTACGCAAGCAATATTGTATACTTAATATTTGTCAAGTTTTCTAAATATTCAACACCATGTACACTGTCCCTTTTATTATATGTGGAATTGTATACGAAACTAATTAAATATATACTGTTTAACACAATCTCGGCACAATTTAAAAATCACATCACAATTTTGTGAATTCCCACATGCTGCTACATTTTTATTTTGTGGTTGTAATTTTTCACATAAATAATAGAAATCTTAACTTTTTTTACATTCTAGTTTATAATAAAAATCTTTACAAAAAGGTTACCAGAAAGGAAACATAAATCAAAATAGTATACTTTTGACAAGAAATGAGAAACAAAAAATCAATATCTAACATCATTGGTATGAAGGAGAAAAATTTAATGATATGGAGAGAAATTATCTACAAAATATGCTGATTCTCTTCAAGTTTTTAGCAAAAGCTTATCTTGGCTTACAAACTGGAGACTTCTAATTGCTATTTCACAGGCTTTGTCCTCACAAACCTTCCAAGCACTAATAAATACAATTAAAGCTTGTATTTAAATAATTTCATACATGTTTGAAAAATATAAACAAAGATTATGTCCTCCTAGAAAATTTTAAAATGATGTAGCTTGTGTGTGAAGGAAGATTTGGTTACAATAAACCAGTGGTCTTAAAACTTTTTGACTCACAGAACCCTTAGAACAAAGCATTTTGAACCCCATTCCACACATTTTTGGAATATATCTGAAAGTAGTATTTAAAGTAGTTCACAACATGTTGTAGATACTTTGTAAAAACAATTAAAGCAAAGTACTGAATTTGTTGTTAAAAAATTTCAATATATAATGTTAAAAAAGTTAATCATTAGTAATATGAATATGTGCTCCAAGTGCCAGCTACCTAATCATTATAATTAGTAGTTGGGACATACTTGCATTTCTTTTTCAAACAAATTATGATTAATCGCCTTTTATATTCTGCGTTAAATTTGTAAATATTTCCCCTTAAATGTATTGTTTTTAATAGCCCAACAATGTTTATAGCTGAGTAAGAATTCCTGTGTGCAACCTAAAATTTAGGAGCTGAGGTAATTTAGATTAAGTTTAGATTTTAATGTTGAATCTCTTGTTCTCTCTCCTTCACTAGCAGATTTACTGATTTATCATTTTATCTATTCATGATTAGTTCTCTCCTGTAAAATATTCTCTTACTGGTGTTCTTTTGGAAATGTTCTCCTATAGGTGTTTTTTTCATATATTAAATGAGCTGCTTTTTTCATTTGAAAACTGTTGAGTTTTACAAAATATTGCACTAACGTGTTTAAAATTCTTTCGTGGAACCCAGGATCTTAACAAATACAAGATTCACACACAATATAAAGAAAACATTTTATTATGTTATAATAAAAGTTTAAGTATACAAGAAAAGTTATTGCATATAAATAAAATTTTCAGTTTAAATGAGCTTGCACTGTTTTGGACAAAATTTAACGATTCATAGAACTCTTTAATATGCCTCGTGGAACTCCAAGGATCCGTGGAACACAATTTGAAGCCCACTGCTATAGACAAATGAGGAGCACAAACTATTATATCAACTAGTTATTTACAACTTTTGGAAACTGAAAGGAAACACAGATTTGAAAGTATGCTGCTTTTGGCATGCAATAATAATAAAATCAGTTTTAAAACAATAATGCCAATCATTAAATTTATAATAAATCTGTAATTACACATACATTTAAAGGTGTGTTAGACAATTTTTATTCTAATACCCAATTCTGTATTATATCCATTTTAACATACACCACTGAATGTATTGTGATAGGAGAATAAGATTGGAAAATTGTCATTTGTTGCCTTTGAATACAAACAGAATAAAGCATGTTGAAATTTGCCATGTAAATTAATAAATTGATAGGGGTAAATTGATATTACCCACTCAATGTGTCACAGTTGCTGTTGCAGCAGCTAAGAATAAAATAAAAACATTTTATTTTAAAATTGAGGCCTCAAGAGAACATTGTACACAATTCACTAAAAAATCTTTGATTTAATGATTCTTACAATTTCTTTTGCTTGTAACCAATGAATATGGATTACATAAAACAGTTTTTGTTCTCAAGATGCTAGAAAAAACTAACCATTTAATAATTTAAAGAAAAGTTTTAGAATTTATGAAGGCATTTCAAAATGCTACTCCTCCTACAATTGAAGTACACACATGGAATATGGTTTGCAAATATGTCAAACTATGTACAACAGAAGTTGATATGGGTCTTCTACTAGCATGACTGATATACGTAAAAAGTTTTTTTTTCTTTCTGAATGTTTATTGAAAAGTTTTTAAAAATTTTCAAAAAATAAGTAGTGCTTTGATTCAAAAATTGCATACCAACTTTAATTACATGTACCAATAGCAATAAGCAAAAAAATGTCACAACATTTAGTTCAATACAAAAAGCATCAGCATTTTAAATAAAGCCAAATGAGTTTTTTTCTTACAAAGATAAATCCGCTTCAAATTTTTATTTATCACAGGGATTAAATAAAAACAAACATTTAAGTTATCATAACTTATCTTTTTTTTAGCTTAGAGCTTTGTATTTTGTCTCATTATGGAAAATTCATAAAGAATAATTCAGGCTAAAAATTTTTTAATTTGAATATTCAACCGATTGAATCGTACATAAACCCTAAAGTAAGAGTTAGTTCAGAACATAACAGTGTGGCGAATTAAAAATAACCCTAGTGATTCCGTTCTGCATACCGAGCTTCCTGACATAAACATGCTACGCGGGAATGTGCGCAGATGTTCAGGGAGGAAACGCTGTTGAGGGGCTAGACTCTTGTCTGAGTATGGAGCTTCATGCGTAGGATCGTAAGAAAACTCAAGAAGTGAAATGTTTTCAATTGAATGAGATGAAACAGTTATACGAATTTTGTATCTACTGCTCGGTGGTAGTGTGCCCCGCTCGTAAGTCTAAGGTTACGTGTTCGATTTGAACTGGTACTGATCGATTTTCTGTCTTCGAAAGTTGTAGGTATATGATTATGTGACATGTAAATGATTCCTTGTGGTTATCAATTTGGCTCTGGTTTCTTCGGTAAAATTAAATCACAGAAATTCAGCATCCGAAAATTTGGTAACGGGGGCCACCAATGAAATAAATGGCTGTCACACTTGGGGGACTTGCCGTGTCTACAAATGCTTAGCTGGCAAGATGCAGTACATTTGTTAAAAAATTTTCCCTAAACAGTGATAAAAAATGACTTGACAATTGTTAATCACCAACGTTATATTATCGACTGATTCGGTATCATTTCTCTGTAATTTCTCGGTATCATACCGAGCCCAATCAAAATCAAGGGTTTTAAGTGTGATTATTAATGCAGGTTAAATTGGTGAAAGAATATTTATGTTCACTTTGATAATTAGACCGACGATATTCTTCTTAAGTACAGAAACTACTCAAAATTTAAAATTATAAGACTGCGTAACTGCATCTGGGATGATAATTTAATACAGTAAGGCTAGGCGCCAAGTTGCTGTTTATGTTCGCCAAGATAGGCGATAATATTACAATATGGTTTACTTTGATATTTTTATCGTGTGATAATGTGGTTGCCATGGGGATAACGTATATTAGTGTTAGATTTTTGTTTTGGTTTTTCCCCCCCCGTGGGATCTCTGTTCAGCAAAAGTAACATGTTGTTCAAATTTTGTGTAATGAACGCTTAAAATAGTGTAAATAATTTATATCTGGAAGTGTAATACATTGATATTACTTTCTGTTGCATTTATTTTATGTTAAAATCTTGCCACCACCTCTCCCTTCGAAATCTAGTTTTATTATGAAATAAAAAAAACGTAGTAATTATACTGATCGAGGAATAAATTAAAAACGGAGCGTGCACCGAGGCATGGCGTAGGCAAAACAAAAGGATTAAGGAATCGCGCCAAAAAGCGTTTGGCGCGTTGTACTCCTATATCAAATCAGTAACGCCGGTGGAGTTACGCAGTCTGATAATTAGGCCGACGATATGCTGTATTTGACATTAAAAGTCCTTGCAAACAGAGAGAGCTACACATATGCGAATTCACTCTCAAGTGATTTCCTCCGATCTATTGCAAATGAAATCAGTGTCTCTGGTGGCGAAATTTGGAATATAAGCATTGCATATCGAAAACGAAAACATATAAATCAAAGTTTCTAGTTTGAAAGTTTTAGAACATCAATTAACTCTTTCATGCTATGTGGCACATATTTTGTACCAGTAATTCTTATTCGTATAATGTGTGAGGGTACAGAAAATGTACCAGTTTTTTTAAAGCCCCCGAAATCGATAGTACATTTGCTGTGAACAACCACAGAAGTCGAATCCTAGCACATACTCCAGTTCCCACCAACAGAGGTCAGAAACTAATTGCATGCAATGGGCAATGCCAGCTTAAGCTCATGACGGGCTCTGGGCGTAGAAGATTTACGGGCCCCTTTAGAACTTGTGGATCGAAATTTATAACCAGAAAATCAGGTTATGTCCAACTTATCCGGGCCCATGGGCGCCCGTCCCAAGCGCCCAGTGGATAAACAGGAACTGGCAATGAGTTTATGCAGTTCACATTCTTTGGTCAGCTGAGAGTCTGCTGGTGGTAATTTTTGGAAGAGACCGTGTTGTGTATATTAGTGTAAATGAAAGTGATTCTTATATTTGTGCTCAAATCAAGTAATTACATCTAATAATTATGCTTGAAAACATAGTTACTTTAACTGTATGTATTGGAATTAGTGTAAGAAAAAAAAAAGGAAAGAGCAAAAGAGTTTTGCGAAAAATCTTTAAAAGATCAAACTCGCACATTATTTTTCACTCATTACTGACACTACACACGACGCTTCACACACCGATCAGTTTGTTGTAGCACTTCGAAGCATTTCTGTCAGCAAAGCCTGCACCAATGAACGCCTTGTAGGAGTGTTATCGGTGTCTCTCATAAAGCTCAAGGTCTGGAAGAAGCAACTCTCTACTTGCTTGAAGAACTTGGACAAGATTTAAAAAACTGCAGAGGCCAATATTTCGACAAGTTTTCAAATATGTCGGAAATGTGTGCTCAGGTCTTTAATCTAGAATTCGAGGGGAAATGTCTTTGTTGAGTTTGTACCATGTGCAGCTCATTCGTGTTGATTGTTGTTTTTTTTTTTGCAGCGGAAAAAGCCTGCACTGAAGCTGTTGTGTTATTTTCTTTGTACAAGCATCTTACAGTTTATTTTCATCACCTACTCATAGATGTAATAAATTAGGAGATCATGTGTAAAGAAGCAATGAACAAAAGCTTAAAACGGAACATAGATGTCTTATGTTGAAATCTTTACGTGAAACTAGATGATCTGCAAGGGCAGATGTTCTCAAATATCAAGTTACAAGTCGTAATAAAACCAAGAACGCTCTTGAAGATTTACTTGAAGACCTCAGAAACCCCTGACTCACGAGACATAGTTGCAGGATTCAGCAAACACTAGAAAGTTTTAAGACTACTATGTTAGCGGTGATTTGGGTCGAAATCTTACAAAAGGTGGACGAAACCAGTGAGATACTACACAAGGAAGAGCTTTATCTCATCGGCTCTACTTAGGAGCTGCAAACGCTATCTTTGTTTTTATCTGAAAAAAGACCAAGTTATTGATAATTACGAGGCAAGAACATAGCAACTAGCTAACGTGAACCCAGTTATGAAAAAATAAGAAAAGGGAAATTTCTTTCAGATGACTAAAGAGACCCAGATTTTGAGAGAATGACTGAATGAGAAAGATTTCAACCTAGAGTTTTCTTACCAATTATTGACCATCTTGTAAGCCAATTAAACAAAAGAAAGGATTGCTACAAAACTCTCAACACAAGATTCCACACATTCAGAAATCTTCATGAAAAGAAGCAAGATGTGTTAAATGAGGCAAAATACTTGTCTCAAAGCTGTCTTGACGGCATCGATGGAGAACAGTTTGTTCAAGAGTGTCAACGTTTCAAAATGTATATGAAGGTAGAAGAATAACAAAAGCAAGAGAAATCTCTTCCTACATCAAGAAAAATAAGCTGGAAAGTACCTTCCTAAATTAAGGGGACTTTGGTACCCTAAAAATCACAAACCTATCGTTTTTTTTTTATTTTCATTTAATCTTATTCTTTGCATTATTATCTTTCGATTGATATATCACTTGTGCATGTCGGAAAGTTAGAAGTTGAATAAAACTTCATTTGAAAACAAATTAGGCAATTCAGCCACACCCTCTTTTTAGAAAAAAAAGCTAAAAAATGCGTTATGATAAAAAAAAAATCTATTTTAAAAAAAGAAATAATAACTTTAAAAAAGAATGTGTAGTATTAAAAGCAGAATATTTCCGAGGCAATACAATAATGTAATTTTTCTTCCTTGAGAAATATGTGCATGTAAAATTTTTAAATTAAGGCATTTTATATTAATAATTTTATATATAATTTCAGTTCTTATTCCTGATATATTTTTCATACAAATGTAATACTTTAATATTATAAGAAGAAAAACAGCTAAAATTTCTGTCGTGACAGAAAAAAATTTTTAAGTTTTTCTTGAGTTTTTCTTGTGCAATTAGTACTCTCTAAAAAGTTGATCATTTATAAAAATGTGTGGGTTGAAAACATATGAAAATGCGATTATTTTAAAGAAAAAACGTATAAGTAATATCTTAAAGTGGTATTTTTAAGTTTATAATTAAGCTTATAATAATTATTTTTTCAGAATTATAAACTTTAAAGTGGTTTTTCTCAGTTTGTGTTTTTCGAAACCTTAGTGCATTCAAAATGCTACTCCTTCGACAATTATTTACCAATCACTTCAAATTTTTTCCTGCGTGTTAAAAAAAAAAGCATGTAATAAAATTATGGATCCGTTTGCTATAAACTGAATGCTTTTTTTAAAAAATAAAATGTAAGACATGTTGGCTTTTCGTTGATTTTTAGCCTGTATATCAACATTTTTATTTTTTTTCTCGAAAACGAATGAAGTTATTCTAAAATCGATCCCTAAAGTTGTTAAGAACATTCATAAGAATATTATAAAAAAATTTCAGGTCAAAAAATTAATTTTTACAAAAGGAGTAGGATTTTTAAAATTTTCCCAATTTTCTTCAAAAAATTTAAATTTTTAAAATGGTGTGAATAAAATATATGAAAATTTTCATCTGGTAACATTTTCTTGAATAGAAAAAATTGCATAAAATGTTAAAAAATATAATTTTTAAATACGTATATAAAGAAGTTTGCTCAAAGGGTGCCAAGTCCCC
>BMAU01006288.1:0-249603 GCA_019973935.1 Trichonephila clavipes
ACCTTTCAATCAATCAATCAAACTTCTTTTGTGTACTATTTTGCTTTTGCTCTTTTACATTATACCCACTAATATTTCGTTTTTTTCTATATATGGTTACTCAATTACAGTAAAAGATAAGATGATTGTATAGGAAAAAAATCTTTTTTTAATATCCCGGTAAAAAAAATTGAGTGTTTAGTAAACATGGATAAGATGATGAAGCGTAAGGATTTTAAACCATCTCCTCACTTATGGTCTGATCACTTTGAAGAAGCTTGTTTTCAATACCAAACATTTAGAAATCGTCGCCAGCTCCATTCCTACTATTTTTGTGTTCACAAAAGAAACTTCTGCTAAAAGGAGTTTCGATAGATATCTACAGGAATGTAAATATTTTTTGTTTATTTTAAATGAAATTATATAGAGAAGATACATAAAAAGATAAAATATATTTAGTTAACTTAAAATTTTTAATTATTTGACACATCTTCAGAGTAGTTAATAGAGATATTTCTGTATTAAATTATCTAAAATAAAAACACAAGAATCTGAAATGTAACCCTACATGTCATATATTAAAACAAGTTTTTGTCTCTCTCTCTAAATATATAATGTATTGCACTATATATTTTTACATTTTTTTGGGAAACAAAAATTTCGAAAAGCATTCACTATGGAAATGAAAAAATATCTAAATTTACTACAGGTTCATTAATGTTTATACTTGATGATAAATTAAATACCATTTTCAAACATTAGAAATGCAAATTACCATTTGCCTTTTGTAAAATTATAAGTAAAAAAAATGTGCAACATTTTTAAAGCCTTTATTCGCAGCACCATTTTAGCAAAAAGATATTATTTATCGAGAATTTCATTCTGAATGTGGTAAAAAATTAAGGCATTAAATTTTTTTAATTAAATTGGGTATATTATAGAAGAAAAATTTGTGTCTATATATTGAATATAAAAATCCTGTTCTCTCGTGCATGGTCAAAATAATAAGTCATTTTTAAATCCATAATTCTTTTACACAAAAAAAAATAAAAATTATAAAATATTTGTGGGGTGTATCTATTTATTATGTAGTATAGGGTTTTTTTAACACAACACATCTGTTTTTCAGAATTTGACTGGTATAAATTTGTCCCACAGATGTGTGTGTGTGTGTGTACAATTTTTTTTTACTATGGATAACATTTATTGATATTTGCACAAGGGCTATCAAAAAGTAAAATTCATTAATTTTGATAAGTTTCACATATAGACTATACACATATTATTGAAGTATAACACAGTGTATTGAAGAAATCTATGCAACCCCAGCTGAAATGTATTAAGCATAAGAATACTCCGGATTTTAATTTTTACATAAGTATTAAAGTCTAAAAGGTTCATCTGTATTGATACTATCCTGCTTATAAATTTAAGTCCTGAATAAATTTGTTGTATTGAGTTATTTACAAATATTGACCCAAGAAGTCTACTTAGATCAGTTCTATGATATTTATCAGTAATTAAGATCATGAAACCAAACATGCTTTTACATATAGACATTTGATTCTGTAGGATATTTACTTTCGAAAAGCAATAGAAATATTCGAAATTTTAATATAACCTTTTTCAATTCTCTATTTATCCTTAAATGAATAACATGACAAATTGCTGTTCGCAATAATTTACATTAATGCAAAATTCAGTAAAATAAAGGTAATTTCAGAAAAAAAATTTCAAAATTATTTCTAATGGGTTAATTGTCCAAATTCACTGATATTTTTGTGTGGCGTGTGTTGAAAGGTCAAATTTGGAGCACTTGTATGTTATAATATCGACTAATTTCTTCAAATCATAAAGCCGCCAAATGCTGCGATATACAACCAATAGTGGAAACTGCTTATGATCATGTTTGAACACAGTAATTATAGTGATATAATTTTTTTTTAAAATTCGGATGTCTTTTTACTTGGCGAAATTAGTTTGCAGTTTAATACGTATGTTCCAAATTTTGGAATGGTATGAGTACTGATTTAGCATTTCTTAGACAAACTTTGAGAAGTAATTTTATATTTGAAGTTAATATATTTTCAAACATCAAACTTCAGAGCAAGAATTCTGAATCTATTTTCTTAATTTTGTTTCATTTTCAATTTTTTTTAAATATAAATATAATTATGTATAAAAGGATACTTAAGATGCATAATCAGTGATAACAAAATAACATGTCAATACATTAATCCAAATAAGTTTAAGTTTGGATGAACTGAAGTATATTTAACACTATACATACAATAACTGGTAGAAATAGGTATGCATTAAATGTTGTATGTTCAGTGTAAAAAAATCAAATATTCCCATTAAAACAGAAGATAATGCTTCGTATATTTTAAAGGAACAGATTGTAGGAATTTTGTAATTAGTGTGAAATTCAAAAAAAGGAAAATCCTTTGTCAATTTATTTTGATGTAGTATATGCAATGTAAAGATTTATTAATAAAAATAAACATTAATGTAAGGAAAATTAGAGTGGTTTAAAAATAAATATAAGGTTTAGTATTTATTATGTAATTTTACAGCCATGATAATGAAATGTTATACAAAGGTTTATTGTACGTTTAGGATATGAAAAAAAGTGTATCGAGATATTTTACAAAAAATAGTTACATTGCCATTTTATATGTGTATTTTTTTTTTATTCGAAACTTCTTTCTATAAGTTGCATGATTTAAGTATTCTAATTTGTTTTATGTAAATTCAGAAACTTGATTGTGTAGATTTAAGATCTGAAATTTTAAAATTCGTAGGATATTTCATTTAATCTGATTCCATACCATGTATAATTTCTCAAAATTACTATGAAAAGTTTTGTTGACAACCTACAAATGTAATGCAGTCTTCTGTTTTTGCTTTCTAGTTCCTATGTCACATAGCTGGTTTTTTTTCTTGAAGATTTAATTAATTTTAAACAGACAACCCAATTACTTGTTTGTTTACTATTAATTGCCTGTGGTGGTGTTTAAAAATTTAAGTTTTTATGTCATAAACCTAATGAGTTAAATAAAGTGAAAGAAAATTTCAGAAATTCTGCATAATTACTAGATAATTCTGTATTTATATATACTTATTGTGTAATCATGTAATGTTAAAATTAAGTGTCAATAAATAATGTATATTAAAATGAGTATGATTATTGATTAAAACTGTCCGATAAGAATTTTCTGCTTCATTATACGAGAAATTTTCATGAAAACAATTTAATTTGTTCTACTATAAAATAATTTTATTAAAACCCCTATTTCTTTAAGCATGTTTCTTAATTTATTTTTAAAAAAAGTCAAATTCATTTCTTTCTGAATGTCGGAGACAGGCATTTCAAAAAAAGTTCAAACCTTTTGAAGGGTAATAATTACAAAGGAAATCAAACAGTAAAACATATCAAATGTTTGTTTATAATTAGATTATTTCCGATATCCCAAACCTTTAAATGATGTTAAAAAACAATTTCATTTCCATCACAGAAGAATTCCTAATTATTAATCAATAACTTTCATTATTAACTAACTATTATTTTATACACTCTGCTCTCAAAAAGTATAAATTTCTTGTTAAACATTAGAAATAGGTATGAAATTTTTTAATAAACAAAAATATATATCCATATGTTATTGTCAAATCTTATTATAAATTCATTTTCAAAATTATATTTACTTGCGTTTCATGTTTCTGAATGTTCCATACTCTTCTATGAGAAATTATAGGGATAGTATTTCTAAAAATATTAAATATTTGTAGCTGGTAATTACTAAGGGAATCAGATAATGAAAGGTATAAACATTAACATTTCAAAATGAGACCATTTCATATCTACATGTTTCTTATAAATTACACTGTTTTATGAATTTATGTGGAGTGATACTCTATGTACCAATAAGTAATTGGACACATATGAGAAGTTTTTCCAAATTTAGTAGTCTCAATTCTATACTGTAAATCATTCTCGTGCGTAAATAAACTACATGAAAACAAAGGACTTATTATAAGGATACTAAAAATAATCTAGAACTATTAATAAATATATAAACAAACACTGCAAGTAGCCGCCGGCTTCGCACACTAACACCAAATGACAAATATAAAGAGTGTTTTTTTTTTCAGGTATAGAAGTTTAAGTTGGCATTACTTTCCAAGATGGCGACCGATTTAACAGCTGTCAAGTGATTTATTCTCAGTTTGGTTTGGCAATTCAACAAAACGATCATCAAGCAAGGCGTAGATTCGTCGAATGGGCCCAAAACGAGATTGCCGTTGTTCCCGATTTTCATAAGTGAATTTTGTTTAGCGATGAAGTGCACTTCTGGTTGAATGGCTACGTCAACAAACAAAACAGCCGCTTTTGGAGTGAAGCTAATCCACAAGTGTATGTCAAAACACCGTTACATCCAGAAAAACTGACTGTTTGGTGCGCTTTATGGGCTGGTGGAATCATTAGTCCGTACTTCTTCAAAAACGATGAAGGCCACAACGTTACAGTCAATGGTGATCGGTATAGAGCCATGATTAATAACTTTTTCATTCCTGTATTGAACAATCATGATGTCCAGGAGCTGTGGTTCCAACAAGACGGCGCAACATGTCACACAGCTCGTGCCACAATCGATTTATTGAAAGACGCGTTTGGTGACCGCCTAATTTCACGTTTTGGACCTGTGAATTGGCCTCCAAGATCTTGTGATTTAACACCGCTAAGCTATTTTCTGTGGGGCTATGTAATGTCATTGGTCTATGCGGATAAGCCACAAACGCTTGACCATTTGGAAGACAACATTCGCCGTGTTATTGCCGATATACGGCCACAAATGTTGGGAAAAGTCATCGAAAATTGGACATCCAGATTGGACTACATCCGAGCCAGCCGTGGTAGTCCTATGCCAGAAATCATATTTAAAATGTAATGCCACGAGATTATCTTTCGAATAAAAAAATTCATGTCAATCGAATAATACATTGTTGTTTTATTGCAATTTAAAGTTCTATACCTCTAAAAAAACACCCTTTACTAAACTGAAATAAAAATTACGAAAAATACTCCATGCCTAATAATTAAACAAGGATAATGCAAAAATATAATAAAAATAAATAAAATTTCAGAAATAAGCTTCACACACAAGAGTAAACATATCAAGCATACGAAATTTATACACTGATTCAAAACGCGGGGAAATGTTAGCATCCTCGTCACGTGATTCTGACTTGGCGTCTCATTGTCGCGAATCAACCTCAAAATGTAATGAAGAGCGTGATACTGTTTTAAATGTTATTTCTTTATTGGTTAAAGAATTGTCTGTTAATTAATTGTGGAATCTCGAAAGCATTCGAATTTTTGATCTAATTCAAAAGTTAAATGAAAAAAATGAACATTTAAAGGTGATTTAAAAACAGTGAAAATTCTACCGGATGGTAGATACGAACTTAGTTTGCCCTTTATATTGGAAGCAATAGATTTGTCTTCCAACAAAGATCTGAGATGGAAGCGGGGCATAAAAAGTTGAGCGAACGCGCACAACGAAATGGGGGATTCTAGATGATTATAAAGTTGTATTTAAGGTGACAGAACACCTCTAAAGCTCAATTTTTGGTCAAAATATCGATTTTTCGTTTTTGGTTTTATATTAAAATTCAATCTTTTATCTTTGTAAATCTGTTTAAATTTTGTTTCTATCTTAATTAGAAGCCGAGTTGCAGTTTTTTCAATATTACTTAATCATACATTTCTCGGACCCGAAATAGTTTCTGCTAACCGGAAGTGGCCGAGTTGTTTGTTTACGTTTCTCTTTCATAGTATATGACATGAAACATTATAATTAATACACAAATATTTAGTCAGAAATTAAAATCGAACATTTAAGAATAAATATAAATGTATTTGGAAATACAGTTTTCCTTTTTTATGTGTAAAACCTGGCAGCAAGTTTGTTGTTTTGACTTTGTTTACATATGCGTTTGATTTTCATGCTGAAAGAATTGACAGCGTAAAAAAGTTTATTTCATTGTTTTATTTTGTTTTATTTTAACTTAAAAATGGTTAAAAGTATTGCTAGAAAGCGCAAGCGGCAATTTTATGGTAATAAATTCACAAACACTTCGAAAAAGAATAGCACTTCAGCAGTTCCTGAATGTACTGCTAGCTGTTCAAAGTTGGGAAATGAGTTTCTCAACTGCAGAAGAAATGCCTGGTCCTGTGTTTGGTAACAGAATCATTGACCTTGAACTTATTGTGGAAGCTTTTGCTCAACTTTGCTGCCCACAATGTTTTGCTGAAAAAGTAGAACTATTCGAGGATTCCAGATATGGATTGTGCTCCCATTTTACACTAAAATGTAAGTGTTGTGACTTTTTTTTGCATTTGTGCTTCATCAAAAAAAGTTGTAAATGAACCTGTCATAAATACCAGGCTGGTATATGGTATGCGGCAGATAGGCAAAGGTTTTGCTGGGGTATTTAAATTATGCTCAACATTAAATTTGCCTCGACTAACCAAAAATGCTTACAAAAATCAGGAAGCAAAGCTTTTAAAAGTGGTTCAGGAAGTAGCTGAGGAATCCATGATAAAAGCTACTACTGAAATTGTGGAGAAAAAACAAAATCTCTCATCCGATATTGTAAAATGTGGCATATCGGTGGATGGCACATGGCAGCGAAGAGGCAATACATCTGTGAATGGCTGTGTTGCTGCAATATCATTTGATACTGGTAAGGTGTTAGACATAGAAGTTATGTCGTCCTACTGTCCAACATGTAAGAGACTTCAGACTATGCCAAGAAACTTTTGATATGAGTCGTCAAAAGCCGACCACATATGTCAGTGTAATTTCACAGGCTCTTCATCAAAAATAGAAATTGTGGGGGCTTCCCGAATATTTCTTCGATCTGAAAAAAACCACAGACTGCAATACACTCAATATTATGGGGATGGCGACTCAAAAGCTTTCATGAGTGTGAAAGACACTTATGGATTAAATAGTGTGACCAAGTTTGAGTGCATTGGCCATGTACAAAAGAGAGTGGGTTCGCGTCTGAGAAAACTGAAAACTAAACTAAAGGACAGTCTGGTAAAGGCAAATTAACTGATAATTTTATTCATAGACTTCAAAACTATTACAGAATTGCTGTTCGCAGCAATGTCGGTAACTTAAATGCCATACAGCAAAATGTAATTGCTGCGTTATATCACTGTGCATCAAGTGATAAGAAACCGATGCATGGTCAATGCCCAATAGGGAAAGAAAGCTGGTATTATTTTCAGCGGTGGGTGGCAAATGGAACAAAATGTTCCACAAGAAAAATATGCTGGTTTATCAAATGATGTTTTAAATAAAATTAAACCAGTATATTTAGAACTATGCGACAAACGGATATTAAGTAAGGGCTTGCATGGACGCACGCAAAATGCCAACGAGTGTTTTAATGGAATAGTTTGGCAAAAAGTACCGAAGGAAGTATTTGTTTCGCTCAAAACAATTAAATTTGGGTCGTATGATGCTATTATACACTCCAATGAAGGATTAAATGGGTGTCTAAAAGTTTTTAATAAAATGAATATAGAAAACCCTGGGGTGTTTACCTTACAGGGATATAATCATTTAGATAAATGCAGAATCCGTGAATCAATTCATAATGCAGACCCCAAAACAAAGAAAAACAGGAAAATTTTAAGAGCACTTAAAAAGAAAAAAAATTAGTGTTTTAGAAGCCAAAGATGGAGATAATTATAAATCTGGTGCATTTTAATAAGAAAGTAAGTGTTTATCTTGTAATCAGAATAGCTTAATGTTATTTTTGTCGTTTTCTCGAAATGAATTTTTTTACAATTTTTCTTACCGCAAAACACAATATCTCAAAAAGTTATGCTTGAATGATATAAAAATTTTATATGTATGTTTTTTAAATACCTATACAGAGAATAGACCATTCATAAGATTTTGTGATGTGAGAGAGAGTAGAAATTTTTTTATATAGCAATAAAGTAAAAATTACAATAAAAAAATACAAATTATTACCCATAAGGTCATAAAACATGCATTTACTGGCAAAATTCAGGTTAATTCAAAAAATTTTCTTCAAAAGTGTATAAACATTTAGATAGATGCAGAATCTGTGAATCGATTCATAACGCAGACCCCAAAACAAAGAAAATTTTTTAGAGCACTTAAAAAGAAAAAAAATAGTGTTTTAGAAGTTAAAGAGGGAAAGGATTATAAATCTGGTGTATTTTAATAAGAAAGTAAGTGTTTTTCTTGTAATCAGATGAGTTTACTGTTATTTTTGCCGTTTCCTCAAAATGAGTTTTTTCACATTTTTTTCTTACCGCAAAACACAATATCTCAAAAAATTATGCTTGAATGAAATAAAAATTTTATATGTATGTTTTTTAAATACTTATACAGGGAATAGTATAAGGAATACTCACCTTTCTTAAGAGTTTGTGTTGAGTAGAATTTTTTTTATATAGCAATAAAATGAAAATATTACAATAGCTTTTAAAGAAAATGTTAACGTATAGAAGCTCGAAACACAATAACTTCCCACATAATAGTTATATTACCAAAATAAGAGTCTATTCCCTAGATAAGGTTGTATGCTATATTATTCAATTTACAAAATGTCAATATATTTATTTTATTTTCAGTTATCGTGTTTTGCGTAAAGTCTTATTTTTGCTTATTTTTTTTATAAAATACCCCTTTGACACTAAAAATGTACACTAATAAAACTTTTCTTGGGTATTTTTCTAATTTTAGAGACCCATAAGGTCATAAAATATGCATTTATAGGCAAAATTCAGGTTAATTCAAAAAATTTTCTTCGAAGGTGTTCTGTTACTTTAAAGAATGGGGAGAGAGTTTTAGAAATTATAGAAAAAATTGAAGAGAAAAGTGAAAATTCATATTTTTTGCCGCATCGACCAATTGTGAAAGACGATAACATTACAACTAAAATACGACCAGTTTTTGACGCGTCGGCTCGTGTAACTGGCCAGAGTTCGCTAAATGACTTATTGTATAAAGGTTCAAATTTAATTGAGCAGATACTAGATATTTTAGACAGGTTTCGTAGGTATCCGATCGAACTTTCTGCCGATATTGAGAAAGCATTCCTTCAGCTGGGAATTACCCCTAAGCATAAAGATTTTTTAAGATTCTTTTACCCTGACGAGGGTGAGGAAATTGTTTACAGTCACTGCCGAGTGGTTTTTGGCGTATCGTCGAGTCCCTTGTTAGCTGCAGTGCTTGCGCACTCGCTGGAAAATGTGCCAGAAGATGATACTCAACTAGGATCTAAGTTAAAACTTTCGTTTTATGTAGATAATTGCGTTACAGGGGTGAATGATATTGCACAAAAAGAAGAATTTATTTTAAGGTCTAAGGAAATTTTGTCACGTGGGTGTTTTAATTTACGTAATTGGGAAAGTAATGTAGAAAGTAAGCACATATCCAAAAGTACAGGCACAACGAAATTATTAGGAATAATTTGGGATCTTGATTAAGACACTCTAAAGTGTAAAATTGATTTTGAAAGTTTATCAAGGGAAACTAAAATAACTAAAGAACTTATTTATAAACTGTTCAAAATTTTTTGATCCATTAGGTATGTTGTGTTCTGTGACTCTAACACCCAAAACATTGTTGCAAAACACATGGAAATTAAAACTATCGTGGGACTCATCTTGGCCAAATGAGATAGTGAAACCTTTTTTTAAATGGTGGAAGGAAATCAAGATATTTTCAGATGTGGAAATTCCTCGTCATTTTTAAATTAATGATAGCACACACAAATGCATGTTTTTGTTGATGCATGTAAAGATGCCTATGCTACTTGCATATTTTTTAGATCAAACACTTCCCAGGGTGTTAAAGTTGCCCTTGTTAGGGCAAAGGCGAGAGTAGCTCCATTAAAGCAGGTAACAATCCCCAGATTAGAGCTAATGGCGTGTTGCATTGGTACCAGGTTGGCACAATCGGTACATGAATCTCTTAATATCACTGAAATGGAAATAGTTTTTTGGAGTGATTCAATGGTGACATTGTATTGTGGTTGAGGGAAAAGAGTGAGGTTGGTCTGTTTTCGTTTCGAATAGGATTAAAGAAATTAAAAATCTCTTTCCTAATAGTGAATGGCGTCATGTACCTGATAAAATTAATACAGTCAATTTAATTTCTCGAGGATGCTCACCTAGTCATTTAGTTGAGTCACATTAGTGGGAAGGTCCATTGTGGTTGGTAGTCACCAGATACTTAGTCCATAACAAAGTTGCCTGATTATACTTCCGAAATTTCATTGGAAAGGAAAAAGGTTAAACTGTGCAATTTAAATCTGTCGGAAGAAATGTTGCCATGGTATGCTAGGAAATTTTCAAACTTTCATTCAATCTTAAGATTAGTTGCATGGGTTCTTTAGTTTTTTTTAATAATGATAGAAACAGAATCAGTGAAAGAAAGAAAGGACAATTATCTTTAGACGAGTTAGAGAGTGCTGAGATCCAGCTGATCCGATCTGTTCAAGCTCAGAGCTTCACAGATGAAAAGTTAATTTCAAACTTTAGTGTATTAAGAGATAACAACATTCATTCGTGTGAAAACGCGAATCACTGAACACATAGATGCACCTAACTTAATCACTTAATGCCGTGATTCTGTCATATGTATATACATATTTATATTAATTGTAACTATTTAATAAAAAGTAGCTAAAACAAAAAAAAATTTTGTTGATCTAAGAAGGAATTGACTTAATTTTTTTATATTACTTGTTATATCAATGGATTCAGTATATTTCAATTAATTCAATCGTTTGGATAAAAGCAAAAACGCTGGTAAAATTGACTGCATGGAAAATATAATCAGACATAGAATCAAATGAGAAAAAAAAATCTTTATTTTATCTTTGGATTAAATCGAAATATAATATTTTTGAGATGCAAAACTTTTTTGTAAGAGTGTCCACACTTCTAGAACAATACATTGCACAAACTCCAATGCTGTTCGCGGAATTTAAACAAATACGTTTCAATTGTCTTGTTTACTCTGAATTATGATTTTCTTATATGTGTATCATATTTCCTCTCGGTTGCTGGATATTTGTCGGAGTGATTTCGTGAAAAGGTACGGAAATGGGTAACAAAAAGTGACGTCAATGGGAACTTGGCGAGATCTTGGCGATAGATCCAAGTTGGCATCATATTTGACGACCAAGTTTGCCACCAATTTGGTGACTATCTTGGCGAGTTCAGGACCCTCTGGATTCTTCTACAAATTAGCGGACTTCTTTACTAATTTCACGCTCTGTGACGCGTGCGGATTTTTCTGGAAGTTTCCACCGGGTTTATAAATAGAACGGTGTTAGCCGTAACGAGTCAGTCTTTATTCAACCCGGGATTAGTGAGCATTGTTTTGATTACCGATTAGCTCGGCAGTGTTTGTGAATAATCTTTTACATACGTGTATTTTAAACACTAATGATTGTGTTTGATTGCTGTTGAAAATGTGAAGACCTTCAGAGATTTATTCTCTGAATATTGCTGTGGAATCCTGTATTTAAAGAATTGGATTTCCGATAATAAATTCACATTGCTCTTAAAGAACTGTTATTTTTCTTTGTAACTGTTGCATAAAATTCTTGAATCCCGATCAACGTAAAAATTTGATTCCGTGGGGGAGGGAGTGGGAATTTTTTATTATTTTTCCCAGTGTCATTGGGGTCCGTATAGTATTAATAACTAAAATAATTTAATATCAGAAGATAAAAATAATTCTAGTCTTAAAGGGATATATCGAAGATGGTTCTCTGCTCTTTAAAAAAATAAAACTATCACTCGCTTCCCATGATTTTGAATGGCGATTTTAATTTTAACATCAGTTTGCCAAAAGCTGGGCCACTCATAGCTTTTTTGAATAAACTCAAGCTCGAAATGAACACAAATCGAACTGTTTCGACAACTAACAGTGGTACTGTTATTGATGCTGTTTTTCAACGATTTTTAAATACTTTGAAATCCCAAGAATATGTGTCATATTTTAGTTATCATAAGTCTATTATCTCCGTTCTTCCCCAAATTGAACAAGAATAATTATTTTTGATAAAAAAATTGTATTTTACTCCTTGAGTTAATTAAAAAAAATTTCATTAAAAATATAGTTCGTTAGAAAATTATTTCCAATCACATACCCGATTCATTTTTTTGAGGATATAAGTCACTATTGCAACATGTCAGATGTTACACATCATATGCGACTACTGTAAGGGGCTCGTTTCTTTTTTTCTAAATCATCAATCTTTTTCATGTTAAGTCAGTGTAACAGATTTTTTATAGGTAGATGAGTTTTTGATTTGATTTTTTACTGACGTCGCATTCTAAAGCTACACCAGAATGTTGGGCGACGACCATCTAATTTTCAACTTTGGTTAAGTGATAAGGATGTTGTAACGTAGCCACTCCCAGCAGCGGTCGAAATCTTTGGTGAACCTGACACCCACACGTGCATCTTGCAGCTGCAGCGCAACCCCTTTTGACCCCCGAGGAATCTAACCCCGTCGACCGGAAGATGAGAAGAGAGATGCTTTGAACTTGCACGGGAGCGGTGGCCAACGAATCCTCCTCTCACAAAATATTGGACTCTAACAATATATAATTAAATTTAATACCTTTAATGTATCATTTAGTAAATAATATTCAATAGTTGTGACGTAAATAAATTCCATATTTTAATTAACCAAGAATACGCTACCGTTATTCTTTCAAACGTTACAATGTCAACAAAAGTAACAAACTACCACACACGTCAATGTGAGGACATTTAGTCTTGGCAGGATCATGCTGCATCAGCAACTCTACACGTCGGGTCTTCAGTGGCACCAAAGCTTAAACTCCCGAGCCGACCGAAAAAACGCTGGCCACGAGTTCGCGTCCATGACCACTCGGCTACCGTGACCAAAATTCTCAAAGAAAGTTTAAAAATATGTGTGTGTACCATATTTTTTTCTCTAAACTATCTTATTTTGTGGAATGTAATTTAGTCGTTTAAAGCTAAAATAAATTAACTAAAAGTCCAGATATGTTTGGTTTAGTAGGATATGTGTCTGACTGTGAAAATGAGCCAGATAATTCTGGGGTAATATCTAAGTAACAAACACTAGGGTCCAATTATTTTGCACCCATCTATTTAATAAATAAGTCTGCCTTTAATCGAAACATTATACTTAATTTTGTGTGCTATTATCTTCGTAAATCCCCTGTATGGTGTAGTGCTAAAAAGAGATACCAGCTTCCAGGGAATGTACTAGGTCTGCAATAGTTAAATTCCAATAGCATTTCATTAGAAATAAAAAACAAATTTCGCAAATCAAGATATTTCAGATCTTATTCTTTGTATACACTGTCATTTGACGAGTGCGAAACTTAAACAGGCCTTCTATTCTCCAAACTTCAAACTTATGCTAACAATTGGACTTTTAGGCACGACAGATTAACATGCATCAGACCACAACACTATTTGTAATTAGTGGCATTAGTACTCGAATCCGTAACAATATAGATAACGAGCTAACATTGATGACTTGATTGATTGATTGATTCGATATTAACGTCGCACTGTTCAGCTACACGAGGGCTTTTGGCGACGGACCACGTAATTTTGAACCATGGTCAAGTGACGTGGACGACACCTGAGCTGGCACCCCCTCTCCTAACTACCACACCACACCAACGGGAGGACGTTTCAGCTCTCGACAGATTTAACGTGCATCGCTGCCCTACACGGCGGGTCTTTAGTGGTACTGGGCTCGAACCCGTGACAAAGCAAGCCACGGTCCGATACCTATACCACTCGGCTACCGCGGCCACCTAACATTGATGACTCCTGGGAAACTAGAAGAAGGATTTCTCAGGCAAACCAAGTCATTCTGGTTTCTTTTCTGAAGGCCACAGACTATAGAGCTGTTGAATCGTATTTAATTTTAGACTGTTCTACTCGTTCTCGTCATTTGACCATGGTTCAAAATTACGAGTTTCGCCTACAAAAGCCTTTGTGTTTCTTCCGAGTACTTCAGCTTCAGAGTAAATTAAAGAAATTTTTATCTCAATATTATATACACGCCAAACTGTCGCACACAATAGTATGGGGTTTGAGATTGAAATCCTCCCTCTTCTACGTAGACAAAATTTTTTGTTTTGTTTTTAGAATAAAGATTACGCCTCGGCTCTTTCACCTACATTTTTCTAAGATATAATCTCCTCCTCTTTTGTTTTTGATGCGGCGAAGATAAAACCAATCAGAAGCCTTTCTGGTCTCATGTAAAGGCTTTTGATTGAATGATTCTTTATGTAAAGGCTTCATTATTTTCCCTTGGTTTCACAATTTTTTTTGTCTATCATCCCTCCAGATAATCGCAGTTCTGCAAACTGTTGTCTCGCACTTCTTTGGTTGGGGAGTATCAAACAATCGCGAAAGAGTAAATGGTTTTATCCAAATTTAAGAGAGAAAAAATTAAGGCCCGTCATCAATCATCCAAAATCCCAAGAGATAGACAAGATTTTGATACTTTTACCAAAAATTTCACAAAAATTCGAAAAACACATTTTTTTCTCACATAGAAGAAATATGTATACAAATTCCAGAAAATTGATACCAGTACCCTCATCTTAAGGTATTCGACTACCTAAAATCATGAATTTTTTTCAAAAATTGACAATTTTTTTGTGGTTTTATTTATAAGCCATCTTAATAGCTTGATGAAAATACCAAGTTTTTTATTTTCCATTCACTAGAACAAAAACTACAAGTGTTTTAGCAAAAACAGATGTCATAACACTTTACACAAGATGTTAAATTTTAAAATGAGTTTTACTCGAAATGTGTTTTTTTTTCTTCGAAAATCTCAAACGGGACAGCGAGTGCTCAAAAAGTTTTTAAAATAATTTGGTGAAATTTTTTGTGTATGTTCTGTGTACGACAGTAGAAGTGTTTTGACCTTCAGATTTATCAATATAATAGCTTAATTTCAAAATTTTCAGTCCTTTATGGGAATATAATCACTGTTTTTTAAGCAGTTTAATATAATCACTAAGATAAAGTGCTCTAGTTTTTGTAAAAATTAAAATGAAGGTCATTTCAAACATGAATAACAAAGTAACACACCAAAATTGAAAAGTTGAAAATTTGTTCGTAAAATTTTTGTAATTTATGTAATTTTTTGTACATTTTTACCACTTTTTTTTCCCATTTTAATAATAATATTTCTTTTTCTGGTTTCAATTTTAAGATTTTTTCTTTAAAATATACTAAATAAATCTAAAAATCACAAAAAAATCCCCAAATCTCCATTTTTTCAAAAAAAAAAAAGTTGTCGCAAGTAGTCGGATACCTTAAGATGAAAAAGTTTCAATTTGCTGGTTTTTAAACATTATCAAGACTCCAAACAATCGACTAAATAAAATATTTTTATAATTTTTGCCTTCATTCTTATCATTTGCCACTATAAAAGTTTGTATTATTTACATCAAAAAGTCATATTTTTTTCAGTTCAGTTCAGTTCAGTTCAGTGAAATCACTGAAATAGTGGAGACTTGGCTAGTGCCTTATGCTCCGATAAAATTTTGATTAGTTTTTAATTCAAGTTGTAACACACAGTTCGTGATTGCACTGTCCATCAGTAATTTGAATCATCGCGTTGTGCTTCAACTGAGATTGATGAAAGTAGAGTATAGAGTAACTGGGATTTTAGAATCTATTGGATGATGTCAGATATTTTTCAACTTCTTGAACATGCTCTATTGTTTTACATTTTGCTCTTGAAGAAAAAGACCATTCTCCGTGGTTGGAGATAAAATTTTTCAAAATTTCACGCTGTGATTTGTATTTGATACAGTTTAATATAAAATGTTCACTATAGTTTCTGGTACTTTACAATCTGCTCACAAAGGAGAATCTGTTTGTTTAAAAAGGAAATATATATCATTTAATGGTAATTTTTTAGCTCGCAACTTATTGATTAAAACTTCTGTATTTCTATTTTTTGCTGCCTGTCTGTTCCCTTTTTCAAGATGAGAAATATAAAAATAATTTTTATGTCTCTTGCTCGTTTTCCATATTTCTTCACTTTTGATTTTGTGTTGTTTTTTGAAATATGTATGTAGATCTTCCCAAGTTATCCAAGAAATAATATTCCACGGCTCTGGAGAGGCTTTAGCTAATTTATCAACTTCTTCATTAATCCCTATTCCCTTGTGAGCTGGTACCCAAATGAATGTAATTAATTGAGCTATTTGGAGGCACTGATGTAAAGTTGAACTTAAATTTAATATTATCGTATTGGATTTTCTATTAATATTTTGGATGCTTTTTAGGACTGATAAGCTGTCCGTCAAGATGATATAATTTTCTGTTTCAGAAACCCAATTTTTTAACGCAGTCCATATGGCTATAGCTTCAGCTGTGAATATTGAAATCATTTCTTTCAGTATGAAATTTTGTCGAATTTTTTTCTTAGGGATCAAAATTCCTATTGATGTTTGATTAGTATTTTTTGAACCATCGGTTTCTATTATGATATTGTTATTAAATTTTGGCTGAATGTAATCATTAAACATATTTTGTACTATGTCATTTGGAAGATCCTTGTTTTGAAATGGTAGTTCATGAGTATAGATATTTATTTTGCGATTTTCGTAGATTGGAGGAGGAGGGATCCATTGAAGAATATCTACTTTAGAGATGCATAATTCTTGGAGCAGGTTGATCGTCTTTTGAAAAATACTGATCTCTTTTTCTCCATATTTATAAAAAATACTATTTATATTCCAAAATAACCTTGCGTTCGGTGACCAGTCTTTTAATGCTATTTGCTTGGTTATAAATTTTTGGCAAAGGAAATTATGGCGAGTATTAATATATCCATTCATAGACTCTGCTCTTAATAAATCTAACGGTGTATTTCTTGGCAGACCTAGGGCTAAACGTAAGGCAGCATTGTAAATCAGTTCTAGTTTCTGTCTGTTGCTATTGCTAGAAAAGGAAAAAAGTTGACTTCCATAGTCAAAGATAGAACGGATTGTGGCATTAATAATATTTAAAAGATGATCAGATCTTGTTCCTATTTTCGGAGAAGATAAGGCTTTAATGGAATTTAAAAATTTGAATCCTTTTTGACGTAGGTAATTAATATGATTTTTCCAGGTGATATTGGGGTCGAAGATAATACCCAGGATTTTCAGACTCTTCACTTCGGAAATAGGTTTGTCACATATTTTAAGTAATGGAGGTGTTGTGCTTCTTTTTCTGGAAAAGTTGATTAGACTGCTTTTTTCTGGAGAGGTGGCCAATTTCCATTTTTTACACCAGACTGAAATTATATTTAAAGATTCTTGCATTTCGCCTATTGTTTTATTCCAATTTGTACCACTATTATATAAAAATATGTCGTCAGCATAAACCAGGAGATGGCTGTCGTGTTGAAATTTAAAAATATCTGACATATAAATCATAAAAAAGAAAAGGACTTAAGATACAACCCTGGAGTACACCATAATTGTTTGTAACGGTTTTTGAAAAAATGTTTCTCCATTTGATTTGAATTGTTCTCTGATGTAAGAAGTTTTGAATCCATCGTAGTAATCTACCAGAGTATCCAACTTAGTTTAATTTAGAAATAAGGCCATTTGGCCACACTGAGTCATATGCTGCTTTAGTATCCGACGCTACCAAAATAAAATATTCTTTGCGTTCTCTAGCCAGTATAATGTCATGTTGTAATTGAAGTAATGTATTAATGCTGCTTCTGTGAGGGTAAAAACCATGATGATTAACATGAAAAATTTTGTTTTGAAAACTGAAATCTAGCATTCTATGTAGAATCATTCTTTCTAATAATTTGGCAATTACTGAAGTAAGAGAAATAGGATGGTATGACGAAACTTCCTTGGGATTTTTGTGAGGTTTTATGAAAGGTAGGATAATTGCGTGAGTCCAATCTTTTGGAATTTGACTTGAAGACCAACTGTCATTAAATGATTTCAGAAGGAGATTTATTGCTTTGATGGGGAGATGGTTTATTGATTGGAGAGAAATTTTATCATGCCCTGGACTGCTGTTCTTTTGATGAGATATTGCTATTTCTAATTCTTTTAAAGAAAAAGGTTTATTAATATCCTGGCTATTGTCCGGAATAGAAATATTTGGAATATTATCGTTGTTTCGTTTTGCGTAATATTGTAAAAAACAGTTTGCTTGGGATTGTTCGTTTGTTAATATGGTTCCGTTATTTTCAATAATATTAAATGAAGAATAGTTAGTATTTATTCTATTTTTGATTATTCGGATTATTTTAAAAAGATCTTTAGGAGAAGATATTTTTTCGCAGGTCTTGTGACAAAAATTTTCTTTACAGGCTTTGATTTTTCGCTTAAGTTTTGCGCTTACTTCTTTATATTTTATCCAGTCTTCTTCTTTAAAGTTTTTCCTTGCTTTATTAAGGAGTTTTCTTTTTTTTTATCTTAAATGCCCGCATGCTGCTGTCCACCATGGAGCTCTTGAACTGATCTGTTTTTTTTTCGGTTTCTTGAGATAAGATTTGAGCTTTTTTAATTTCTTTTATAATATCTATATTTATGTTTTCATTTAAATTTACATTTCGTTGAATAATATTGATAAATTTGTTCCAATTTGTTTTTTGTTTAAAATTGTTAGTTCCTGAGCTGTTTGTTCTTTTGTAATTAATAATTATAGGGAAGTGATCACTTCCAAAATTATCGGTATTTGTGGACCAGGATATATATAAATCATAATTTAAATCTATAGAAGCTAAAGAAAGATCTATAGAGAGAGAGATGTAAAAATTCCCGATGAATGGAGATAATTTGGACTTTTATCGTTTAATAATATTAAGTCATTTTCAATAATCCAGTCAAAAATCTTTTTTCCAGAAGCACTGGAATTTTTTGATCCCCATATTTCATGAGATGTGTTGAAATCACCCAATATCAAACTGTGATTATCAATATATGATGCTATTTTTGATAAATCTATGTCTTTAAAGTTACCCGGTGGGATGTATGTATTAAAAATTGTGATAGGAACTAAATCTATCTGAACTCTGACTATTAAAATTTCTAAGTCTTCACTAATTTCTGAGAATATTTTTTTATTGCGCTAATATCTTTATTTAAAACTATCATTAACCCTCCTCCTCTTTTGATTTCTCTATCAATTCTGAATATATTCTTATTGGGAATTGTGAAAATATCATTTGAATGTAACCAGGTTTCTTGAATTATTAAAATACTTGCTTTTTGAAAAATTGGAGCGAAAAGAATATTTGACCTCTTGTTTTTAATTCCACGTGCATTCCATTGGATTATGTTCATGATTTAAAACGGAAAAAAAGGTGCGATACTACGAATTAGTTTAAAAATTCGAAAAAAGAAAGTAGATTAATATTGAGTTTTTAACGAGAAAATATAAGAAAATTTGATTATTTATTTAAGTTCCTTTATTTTTTTCTACTACACTATCTAATGTATTTCCTCTCTGTTCTGATATTTTCTTGAATCTTTTTGCTTTTTCATTCTGTTTTCTATTTATTAGACAATCATCATTTTCTATTTATTTGAATTGTTATATTGGATGCAACTTTTTTTAGGGTGGATTCCATGGTATTCATTAGGGAAGAAAATTTTAAATTTATTTGTGCTACCACGGTATTCAGTTCAGTCGTGAAGCGTTGTACTATTTGTTCTAATTTCTTTTCGAAAATGTTATTGTTTTCTTCAAATTTCAACTCTAATTTCGCAAACTTTTTTTCAACATTTTCTAACTTCTCTGTTTGATCATTATAGGTTTTGGCCGAGTATGATGTTTTTTTTTCCCTTTGGAATTTCTCAACTGCTTCGTTTCTCGAGATTTGTTGCTGTACTTTAATTTTTAAGATTTCAATTTCTTCTTGATATCTTTTACAATTTTTATCATTAGCTTCATGCCCCTCTCCACAAGAGCTACATTTTTTTTTTTATTTCTTTGCAATCGTTTTCAGAGTGGTTCAGTGAAAAAATTCGGCATTTTATTGAGCTTCTACAAAATTTTTGAATGTGTCCAAATTTCCAACAGTTTGTGCATTGCATAGGTTTTTCATAGAGGAGAGTAGTTTTAATCATTTCAAATCCAATTGGAACTCTTTCGGGAATACTGCATCCAATTTGGGTAACTTTAACTGTTTTGATCGGTTTAAATCCAGATTCTGTTTTTTTTGGTAAAGAGTTGGATATCAAAAATTGTAATTTTGTATTTTGTAATTTTGTAAAATTGTAATTGTAATTTTCTAATTACGATTTTATGTCGTCTATTGTATATTCTGTGTCTATTCCCTGCAATATATAACTACTGGTTAGGCCCGTATAGGACAATCTTGTACTTATTTTTACACCATTAATTTCTTTAATTTTTAAAGCTTCTTTGGCGATCTCGCAATTATTTGTTTTAATTATGATCTCACCGTTTCTTGTTTTGCTGATACTTAGAATATTTTTTTAATTGTGAACTCTTTCATTATACTTTATTTTAGTTTATGTGGATTGCCATTTTCTGATTTTAAGAAAATTGTAATATTTGGACTCGTGTTTAAAGTTTGCCTTTCCGCAAAAACTTGGTCAATAATTCTATATCTGTGAGATTACACCTATATTTATTGAATGAAAAGTTAGTATTTTCTACCTCCATATTATTATCTGGGTGAGGGTAGTCACCCATTTTGTCTTCCCTACTCCAACACTCAAAATTGTATAAATACACTATCTTGTGTAAATAATTAAATTAAAAGCTCTTGTCCGAAGATAGAATAAAAATTATATGAACTAAATTTCAATACAAATTAAAAATTCAAAACGATCTCACCCGCTCGAACCTACTTGAAAAGTCAAAACTATCCAATATTTTTAGCACACTCTCCTTCCCAAACACAATCCCCAATATGCCATATTTTTTTTTCGAACGGTCGCATAAGCCTATTGGTCATGGTCACAGTCTCGTGGCCAGCGAATTATGAGTTAGAGCCGTAAGATCACTACTGCCCACCCCGAGTAGTAGCCACGGTAGACCAGTGGTCAAGGTATCGGATCGTGGCTGGCCTTGTCATGAGTTCGAGCCCAGTACCACTAAATACCCGCCGTGTAGGGAAGCGAAGCACGTTAAATCTGTCGAGAGCTGAAACGTCCTCCCTTTGGTATGGTGTGATAGTTAGGAGAGGGGGTCCCAGCTCAGGTGTCATCAACGTCACTTGACTATGGTTCAAAATTACATGGTCCGTCACCAAAAGCCCTCGTGTAGCTGAACAGTGTGACGCTAATGTTCACTTACTTAGTCCCACCGAGTAGAGAAGATGATGTATTCCTAAAAAAGTCGTGGCACAAAGTCCTCCCGTTTTTGTGGTATAGAAATTCAGAGAGCGTAGCCAGCTCAGGTGTCGTCTCCGTCACTTAACATTGGTTACAAATTACGAGGTTCGTCGTCGGCATCCTTCGTTTTGCTTAATAATACTTCATTTATAAATATTCATTTCCTCAGACGATTTTTCTGTTTTAATCACGGGACCATGGTATCCAAGAGGCCATAGTCACTATCTTGTGGCTGGCAATGTTTCTATGGAAATGTGGGTTTGAGGCTTGATGTCCCTAAGAAGTCGACATGTAGAGGTCCTAATGCAAGTTAAATCTGTAGAGGCGTACAGTCCTTAGTTTGCGGGTGTGGAAATTCGAAGAGGGGCTGATAGTTCTGTCGAAATTACAAGGTCTGTGGACAAGCCCCTGAAATTTGGAACTGTTTCTAAGAGCAACGTAATAATCAAACTATGATTAAATCATGAGTATGTACTCTTTTATCCTATTAGTATAAGAAATACTAAGCAAGAGAACTCTCAGATAATCAATAAAAAATGTATAAATAAAGTGCCCATGATTAAATTTCTAACATTTACGAGAACTGTCGGAATTTTATGGAGTGAATACAATGTCCAAAACTCACTGGCAGAATACTTTCTCGAAAGAGACCAGTCACTTGAAAAATGAAATAGCATTGAAGAGGGCTTGGAATTAAAAATTGAAAACGACCTAATATTAGCAGAATAACTGAAAATTCTATTGTCAAGTTTAGTGAAACCAACTGGTGGTCGAATAAAGCACGTTATAAGATAAATGTATGGCAATGCATACTTGCCAAATACATTATCAGATATGGGATGGAGGATCTATTGCAGATCCATATCCCTGTGACGTGAAGGAACGTGAATGCATATTGCCAAATCATTTTATGAGTATGATCAGCTGGGCGATACTTGGAATTATAGATAAAACGAAAACTGCAGAAGCTATTATAAAAGATGAAAATTTACCTCTCGCCAAGCGTTATGAAATATTGCATAAACGATGAAATACCACTCTTGTGGTGCAAATACCATAAGAAAAATAAAAATTGTCATTTCAAAGTGAGAGACCCTGTATATACATTCCCAATTTATATTCGGCTTATCGTTTGAAAAAGGAACTAAACATTTTCGACAGAAGATTCCGAAAACAATATCATGCATTAAATTCTGATTTTGTTGGACTTGCATACGCATTTTATACTGACAATATACCAGCTTTTGAATATTTACTAGGAAAATTGAGCGCGGAGGAGAAAGAAATACACTCTTAAATGCTTTTTTCCTGTATTTGGAGGTCAGTGTAGCAACGAGTAGCAATGACGATTATACATGCGATATAATTTACTTTTTACTCTCGCAAGTGAGTGGAAATGAACGAAAAAGAATTGAGAAATACGCATATTATATATTAAAGTGTTTTTTGAAATTCCCTTACCAAGGATTATTTTTGGAAACTGAAAGTATTGTGCAGAAATATTGGGTGTTTTTTTTAGAGGTATAGAACTTTAAATTGCAATAAAACAACGACTGACGTGACACATTCGATTGACATGAATTTTTTTTATTCGAAAGATAATCTTGTGGCATTACATTTTAAATATGATTTCTGGCATATGACTGCCACGGCTGGCTCACATGTAGTCCAATCTGGACGTCCAATTTTCGATGACTTTTTCCAACATTTGTGGCCGTATATCGACAATAACACGGCGAATGTTGTCTTCCAAATGGTCAAGCGTTGTGGCTTATCCGCATAGACCAATGACTTAACATAGCCCCACAGAAAATAGTCTAGCGGTGTTAAATCACAAGATCTTGGAGGCCAATTCACAGGTCCAAAACGTGAAATTAGGCGGTCACCAAACGTGTCTTTCAATAAATCGATTGTGGCACGAGCTGTGTGACATGTTGCGCCGTCTTGTTGGAACCACAGCTCCTGGACATCATGATTGTTCAATACAGGAATGAAAAAGTTAGTAATCATGGCTCTATACCGATCACCATTGACTGTAACGTTGTGGCCTTCATCGTTTTTGATGAAGTACGTTCCAATGATTCCACCAGCCCATAAAGCGCACCAAACAGTCAGTTTTTCTAGATGTAACGGTGTTTCGACATACACTTGTGGATTAGCTTCACTCCAAATGCGGCAGTTTTGTTTGTTGACGTAGCCATTCAACCAGAAGTGCGCTTCATCGCTAAACAAAATTCGCTTATGAAAATCGGAAATACGTATTCCGCACAGAGCCCTTATTTTCGAAATAAAATTGCAGAATTTGAAAGCGTTGTTCAGGCGTGAGTTTATTCATGATGAATTGTGCTAAACCAAACTGAGAATAAATCACTTGACAGCTGTTAAATAGGTCGCCATCTTGGAAAGTAATGCCAACTTAAACTTCTATACCTGGAAAAAAAAACACTCTTTATCTTACGGCTGGCCAGAAGGAAGCCTTGGAAGGACATGAGCTCTATAAAGAAACTGGTAAATGTTTCAGAACTTTCAGCAAAAATAACGCATTGTGGAATTTTTGGAGAAAAATGAAAAAATTTTGAAAAATCTTTTAATAAATTAAAATTACACTTCAATAATCCAAATTAATACTTCGAATATTTAACAGTATTTTTCTATTTATATTTTTTAGACAGTTAATGTCTGCTAATATAGTTTAAACACGTTTTAATTTAAGCTAATGTTTTTCAGTCATTGATCGTACGATATATGAAATATGTACGGTAAATGATGCAAGCAATGTTTAGTATTCTTTAAGTCTGTTGTGTTATATATATCCCATTTTATGGTCAGTTTCCTGTATTATTTAAAATTTATAAGTTGCTAATGAAAAACAAAACCTTAATTTGATTCTTTTAGAGGTTTATTTAAATGAGTTTTTGTGCGTATTGCACTTTTAACATTAGTGAAAAATTACTTTAAGCTTTGATTAAAAAGCAATACTGTATGAATTTGCATGAAGACTATCTTTTAAGTTTAATCTATAAATTCCTTATTTTATCTATGTAAAAATTTACACTTTAAACTACGCATTCATTTGTACCAATCAACGCAAGACCATTTCTATATCGCAATTTTATCAAATATTTACGAATATTTGAATTACGAGTTATTTAAAAAGAAAAGATTAAAACTTAATATTAAAAAAAAATTGAGGATTAATCCACAAGATTTTGTACAAAATTCGTTACTTACAATCCTATTTATTTCGTTGAAATATGAATGATTAATTTTTGTGAAATGTTCTACTTTGGCTCTTTACATTTTAATATTGTCATATGCATCTGCTTAAGGATAAGAAAGTTATGCAGTATTATTATTTTTCGTGATTATTATTTAAGTATTATGATTTGTTGGTACTTTCATATAATACTGTAGACCAATTTCATCAAATGAACAAACATCGCGAATATACTGCCAAATGCTTTCGTCGTTTATTTTTTTAATGGTTTTCCCTATTGGCATTTCACAAGGAAACAATTTTTGGATGGGTTTACCTATGACATTGGTGATGTCTTTGGATTTAAGATGATGGCGGGCCATTGGTTTAACACCTTACATGACATCTAGATGGCGTTGGCTATTGCGAAATTTTTGGCACAAATATTTGTGTTAAGATTCCCAAGATGGGCAATAAATTTCTCTCTCGGGTAACCTTTTCAATGAAATTCTCCCCTTCAGCGAAAGGGAACACGCGGGGGGCTAGTGAGGGTGATGGTCGTCAAACTAGTAAAATAAATGTTAGCTCTTTTTTTTTTTTTTCTTTTTCGGGCGAGGGGGTTAAAGCAGCAGAGTGAATCTTGACCATGAAAGACTTCTCATGTCTGGACATTGGTCAATCATCAAACTTTTTCAACTCTTGGACCCTTAGAACTGTAACATGTTTTCGAGGAAACCCCTTCTTCGCTGAAGGGAATATATCTTAAAATAATATTTAAAGTATATAGATAAACATATATATTTTTGATATTATATGTAAAGACAATTTTAAAAAAATATTTTATTTTTTATTAAAAACTTTTATGATGTAATTTTAATGTTATTTACTCACTCATTGATAATATAAATTTGTGATCCAAATGTCACCTACGCATGCATTATACTTAGTAACTGAGATATGTGTTCACAATTTTTTACACAAACTATCGACGTATAAGCTTTTTGAAATTATCTGCAGTAGCATTTCATATTCCGTGTTCAATTCGTTTTTGTATTTTGTTTTTGTTGCCAATCGCGTTAAAAATATTTTTCACTTTCTAAATACATTTTTGTGAATGGCATGAAAATGTTCATAGCTGTGTGAGAAATTCTGCGTATATAGCATGAATTGGTAACCTAAGATATAGGTCTTCTAGCTTAAATTTAAATTTTAGCATCGAATCTGTTCATATGTCGACAAATTTTTTTATCTTCTTCATTATAGGTGTTTTTCCCCCACAAATGTAAAATGTTTCAAAACATTGTACTAACTAGTATAAAATTACTTCGTGGAACTCGGGATAGCAAACAATAGTATATTCACAATCTACTGCATAAAATAAAGTTTTAAAATTCATTTATTATATTACAATAAAAGTTTTAAAAAATTTCAAATTATGTATAAATAAAATTTTTAATTTTAGTCTATGATCTTTAGATAATTGTGGCTAAACGAATTTCATGAGAACATAAATCCATTTTGCATACATATTTGTAATTTTTCTTTCCCATTTTTTTTTATTGGAACTCGTAGAACACAGTTTGTCGATCATTTCTCTAGATAAATGATGTACAGAACGAAACTGTTTAATTTTTCCTGAACAAATGATTTTTAAAGGAAGAATAGGTGGATTTAAAGCAATGAAAAATTAAATTTCACGTTTTAATGAACAAACAGTCTGATACAATTTTACTTTTATACAATAGAACTGGGGTTGGCAACCTATTTCACGAGAGGTACAATTCTCAGTGGTGCTCTGAATTACTCAACAAATGTGTCAATTTTTGAGAGGATGGAAGATGATAAATTTATAATGGTCCTTATTATACGAAGATCTCCAGAATTATGGACAACTACGAAATTTCGAAAAAATCGGAAAGATATCTCGAAACATAAATTTACAGCTATTTTGTGAATTATTGGATGTCATTGCTGGTGAGATTTAATTGTTTGAAAGAGAAGATCGCGTGCACTCTGCTCTCCGCTTTTGGTTGATTTTGAAAAAGGCAAAAAAAAAAAAAAAAAAAAAAAAAAAAAAAAATTCTCTGTGTGTGTGTGTTTTCAATAGAATCCTCCCCTTTCTCTGCAGGAGGAAGAGGGCCACAGTCTTTACGACTGTGAAACGAAATACTTGTTCTTGTTTTTTTTTTGGGGGAGTAAAATAGTGTTGACTCTTGACCATGAGAGAGATCTAAAATGGCTTTCTTACTTTTTCGACTCATGGATTCTGATAATTTGTTATGAATGCTTTATTCGTTTCTAACTATGGAAAAAATCCTATGTATTTTGCAATCTAAATTTTAGGAGCTGTTCTTGTTTTAATATAGATTTTACCGTCAAATGTCTTTTAAAATGTCAATAAGTTGTTCGCTCTCCTTGATTATAGGTGTTTTTATCCACAAATAAAAAAAAAAAGTTCATTTTCCATTACAAAACGATTTTGTTGTGCAAAAACAATGTATTAACGTGAATAAATTTGTTTTGTTGGTCCCGGTACAGTAAACAATGGAATATTCACAATCTAGTAGGCACTACATATAAAGAAAAACGATTTAATATTCTTTTATAATGGAATAATAAATGTTTCTAAAAGTATTACAAAATAAAGTTCTTACGTACAAAAAAAAAATGTTTCAGAAATTTCCAATTAGGTATACACTTACACCTGTATTACATTATTAAAGGTTTAAGGGAAACAATTTTGAATAGAGTTTTCTTTAAAAAAAGTAGTTTTAAATGTTAAAAAGGTTAAAGGTTATCAATTTTGATATTTTTCTAAGATAGTATGCAGCTATTTCATTAAAAAACTGGTTAATTATGGTTTTGACCATTATTTTACGTATGTTTGTAAAATAATTTTTAAATTTAAAAAATATTTTTTATAAGAAATGGTACGTAAATGAAAATAAGCATTACAAAAATTATTTCATGTTCAGCAAAAAAAAAAAAAAAAAAAAGGAAGAAAGAAAGAGATATTTTGAAATTAAAATTACTTTTGTAACTTTAGAGAACGATTAAAATATCATTATAAGGGAGAGAAAATAGGCTGGCAATTAATTATCAAGCACAATTAATCAAGCATATAATATATAAACATTGCTTTTATTTTTTCTAAGAAATTTATGTTTATTTAATGAATATATGTCAATAACAATTTTTCAATTTGGAAGTTAACATTATATTTAAATCAAAGAAAATTGCATTATTGTTTAATTTTTGGGCATATTTGGTAACAAAATAAGTTTCATTCTATGTAGGAATCCAAATAAATGGCTAAGTAAAAAATATACTTAATTATAAAAATATATATCACGGACAGTTTTTACGGTATCCTGTTCGAGAAGATATAGGAGGTCACAGTAGGCAAGAGTTCATGGTTACGAACTCGTGATCGACGTGGTGTTGCATCGTCGGTTTGAATTCTGGTGTCCCTGCTGAAGATCCGCTATGTAGAATTGATTGATTGAATGATTGAATATTAACGTCGCTCTGTTCAGCTACACGAGGGCTTTTGGCGACGGACCACGTAATTTTGAACCATGGTCAAGTGACGTGGACGACACCTGAGCTGGCACCCCCTCTCCTAACTCCCACACCACACCAACGGGAGGACGTTTCAGCTCTCGACAGATTTAACGTGCATCGCTGCCCTACACGGCGGGTCTTTAATGGTATTGGGCTCGAACTCGTGGCAAGGCAAGCCACGGTCCGATACCTATACCACTCGGCTACCGCGGCCGTCCGCTATGTAGAAGGCTGAACCTCAAAGCAGATGTTTGAAGTAGATGATACTATATGTTGCTAATGGTGGAAATTTTGGGAGATTGCGGTTCCAGCTCTGATTTCGTCCTCGTCACTTGATCGAAATGACGAGGTCGGCGATAGTCCCAGTGAAGCTTCAAAGCTTGACGTTAATCAAATAATCATTCGATAATATATAGGTTTCATTTCCTAACCTATATCAATCATTTTCTGTTTTTTGCTTCTACTAGATTCCTCTACATATAACGGCTCCCTCAAAAGGCATATTTCGTGGTGCTCTTCCATCAAGAATTTCAGGAAGAACACATTTAAAATAAAACTTTTCTATAGTTTTGGAATAATTCCTTTCCAAAACTCTTCGTTTGCCTCTATACGCAGAGTTAACGAATCCTTTTGCACCATAAATACAGATCACACCATTTCCGTTGTGTAATAAATAACTGACCTTGTATTTGAAAGTAAAATTTATGATTTAATGGTAAATAGATTCCCCTTTCATTGGAAAATTTGAAACCTAGACTATTTTTTTTGTAATTAAAAATTCCAGCAGATTTGATTCAAATCTCGCAGAATAAGGGCATTTAATTTCTATGAGTCCATCATCACCAACCAATCCATCGGGTGAAGCACACAAAAAGGGTTTATCTTTGTCCACAAATAAGCCACATATTTTTACTTCAGTTGAATATTCCCTCTCATACTGCTTCCGAGCGATCTCTTCGTTTGCCAATCCATATTTCATTGCTGCATTGCATAAGTCTCTACCATACACAATGCGCATCACAAGCTTCGAACACGGAGTAGATTTTTTCCTGCAAGCAATTTCTTTGAAAAAGAAGATGAGAGTCTCAACGATCTCTCATATCTCCATCGTTCAAAAGATGCTTGCCCCCTAGTTTCGCTCTCTAAATCATAGATATTTTGTACTTTTAATTTTGAAAGATGGTTTTCCATTAAATTATCGTATATCTGTACTGGCACATGTCTTTAGACATGTAGCGAACATTCATTACACTGAATTTTCTTCGAATTTATTCGAATCTAAGCCGCACTTTTTTTCCCGATACTTAGGCTACAAAAATTCTGGTGCAGCTTAGATTCGAAGACTGAAAAAAGTTTTTAATGCTGGTAAAGTAAATTAATTATTCACTTTTATTAATTCGCCTTTATTATTTTTTTTTATTTCATTTAGTTAGTGATTGAATATAAATGTCATATTGATCAGCTACACGAGGGCTTTTGGTGACGGACCTCGTAACTTTGAACCATAGTCAAGTGACGAGGACGACACCTGAGCTTGCACCTCCCATCTCCTAACTACCACACCAATGAGAGGACGTTTTAGCTCTCAGATTTAACGTTCATCGCTCCCCTACACGACAGAACTTCAGCGGTACTAGGCTCGAACTCATGACACGCCAGCCACGAGTACGTTACCTTGACCACTAGGGTATCGCAGCACTTTTCATTCCGTAAATATATCATATATCGATAATATATTTTACACTATTTTTTTTTTCACAAAAATGTGCTGAGAATTTGGGGTGCGGCTTAGAATCTGAACATAATTAATTGAAAAATAAGTTTCTGTTAATTAAATTAGAAAACAATATTTTGTGTTAATAATTGTTCCAATGGTTTATGGTAAAGTTTTACGTCAAATATAAAATCGATGGGAAAAAAAATTTTGTTAGTTAAAAGAAAATAATAATATAATAATAATAATTGCATTACAATAATTAGATTAAAATTTTAATTTGTTGTAATTTGTGTTCTTTAGAGTTAATTCACAACTTTCGATCAAGTATAAAGTAAGTATACTTTCATTCTTCGTTAAGTCATTTCGCAGAATTTAAATATTCTTACAGACATTCCTTCAATAACAGACAAAAAAAAAAAAAATCTAAGCTGTATAATTATAAACGATTTTTTTTAAAGCACACATGCAGAAAATATTTAAAACTTTCCTAAATCGGAAAGTTCGTCAGATTTGAGATGTTAAATCTCTGTACATCATAAATCTTTTCCATTGTCCATATTTTAACAATTTGCAAGTTACCATAATTTCAGCTGGCGACTATATTTCAGAAAGATATCGCCAAAAATAAGTATTCGTAGCCAAGAATATTCGCTTTTCAAACGATGGTGGTGCCATCTGTTTGAGATAGTCCTAACTACGCCAAAAAATAATTCAGAATGAACTTAAAATTTAAAAAAAAGTTAATTAAGAAAACATAAAAACTTAATTCTGGCTACACTAGTCCAAAGAGGGAAGCTTGCTTTCTTATATACTATTTAATTCTACTCTAAAAAAATTTTTTTTCTGTTAAAATGTCTTTTGCGTTTCCACCTCCTATACTTTAACATAGAAAAGTCAAATTTCATTTTGCAAAAATTGAAAACTGTGTAATTTTCCAAAATCAAAATTCAAAAACACTATCCTTTAAACAATTATTTTCTTTATATCCATAAAAAATTTTATTATCATTGGAGCTTTTTCCTGCCCACAAATGTCTTTGCCGTTTCATCCCTATCCTTTAACATTGACCGAAAACAGCCTTAAAGAAACTGGTGGACGGTTTAATACGTAAGTACCGAATCACTAAGTGAAAATTATTTTCTGTTATCCTTCATTAATGTATCCATTACGCGTAAGAAGTATACAGAAAATTGAATTGCTTTTCATATATTTTTTTCTAGCGATTTATCGCCAAATATTAGACGAATCACTAAAATTTGGTGCTAGTTTGATATCATGGGGCTACGCGCCGTTTATGTTCGCCAAGATGGGCAATAATATTACAATATTGTTATCGTGATATTGGTATCGTCTGGGAATGTGGTTGCTATGGAAATAACGTATATTAGAGTTAATTTTTATTAGTATTTCCCGTCGTAACCCTATTAATTTCAGACTATTATAACTCAATTTTTTAAAAAATTTAACCATTTTTAATTGCATTTGTTCTTTAAGTCATCTATTTCAGTATTCTGCTTGTGGCCGCGGTAGCCGAGTGGTATAGGTATCGGACCGGGGCTTGCCTTGTCACGAGTTCAAGCCCAGTACCACTACAGACCCGCCGTGTAGGGCAGCTATGCACGTTAAATCTGTCGAGAGCTGAAACGTCCTCCCGTAGGTGTGGTGTGGTAGTTAGGAGAAGGGGTGCCAGCTCAGGTGTCGTCCACGTCACTTGACCATGGTTAAAAATTATGTGGTCCGTCACCAAAAGCCCTCGTGTAGCTGAACAGAACGACGTTAATATTCAATCAATCAGTATTCTGTTGTATTTTGTGATATTTCCAAATATGAATATTTCTATTATATCATTGGTGAGTACCTGGATATCTTTTTAAAAAAATGAGGGCTGTGCTTTTAATTTTTAAATATTCATACTTCGATGAAGTTCATTTAAGGAGAACTCGCAGTTTTGGAATATTGCAAGTTATCAACACTTATTGATATTCATTGCTAATTTTAATATAATATAAAAATACAATTATTATATGTAATAATCACATAATATTCTTTATGTATAGTAAATTTTTTTATTATTTATAATTATTACATATGTAATTCATTTAAAATTATTATGTTATTTATAATTGTTATATGAATATGGTTACATATAATTTTTATTACATTACAATATTTTTTAAAATTACAATTAAATTATATTATACGATTATTATATATAGATAAGTATTATTAAACCATATATGAATATTATATATAATTATTATTAAATTACATTATAAGATTTTATATACTGCATAATATTATTAGTAAATATAACTTTTTATTATATTATATTGATATTCATTATTGATTGATCTTGGTTATTCTCAATCTATTCCTATATTCATTTGAAATAGATTTCTCTGTATTTAAAAACAGTTTTTTAAAATTATTTTCCACACAATTTGTTACCGCTTGGCCGCCATCTTGGATTCCTTTCTAACGAAAACATGCGCTGCTTAGCACGTAGCCCTATGATATCAAACTAGTTCCAAAAATTTGACGAGTTGTAGCAACCTCTTTTGTTTAACTTTTCAACTTATATTTCACAAAAGTAACCAATAAATTCAATTAATACGTAAGTAACCTTCAAACATTTAATGTGTAATCTTTAACATGAAAAATAAGTATTAATTACAAACTTTTCATTCTCTTATGTAGTTTGTTTGAAAATAAAGCAAAAAATATAAGTAATGTTCTATAAAATAGCAGTTAAATACCAAATTATCTAAAAAGAGTCACAGTTATGTAGTTTATAGAACATTTTTTCACACATAGCTGTAAAGTAATGTCGCATATAAAGTTTAAATATTTTTACAGCGAAATTAAAGAATGATACTGCGTTCAGTTATCGTCAAAGTAGATTTAAAATGAAAATGCCGTATACCTTCACAAGATATTACTTCGAAATAAAATAAAATGAAATAAATCTGTATATAGTCATTACATTTTTTCTCCTTCCAATATTTATCGTTTGTTTAAATTGTCCTCAGATATGAGTATTGGTGTTTAGCTAGTAGTTTTCATATGGCGCAGAAGTGACTAGGACGATATCTGAGCATTAATTAAGTATCGAAATTTCCACAATAGCATGAGGACTTTGAGACTCTACCAATTTAATGCGCGTCAGCATCTTTAAACGAAGTACAGTTAAACCTGTTTTTGTGTGGTAGATCGGGGCCGCATAAAGGAAATCTCACAAAAAAAATATTCGAAAATTTCATAAATACTTACATATAACAATTTTGTCGACATACTACAAAAATCTTTTTTATGTGGTGGAGAGGGACCGCATAAAAAAAAGTCGCAGTCAAAAATGTGTAAATTATTTACGAAATTTATGGGAAAACACTTCCAAACAAAATTTTTAAAAAATTGTGCGTGTATCAGTGTGAACACGCGGTAGAAGTTAACTTCTTTGGCTTATATGTATTGAATTGTATAATTAATTTTTTATTTTAAATTAATCACTCAATTGCACTATTCATGGAAAAAAGATGCCATAGCCTCCAGGAGGTTGGACTTCTACCTGTTGGTCCACGGAAGGTATTTTATTTCCCTTCTACCACCCATTGGAAACCAATGGAGGCGTTCCCCTATCCGCCACCTGGGGACGCGCCCTCTAGGGGTTACAGGCTCCCCCGAGGGTAACACAGGCATAATCGCCTCAAACTTCACAAGTGAAATGGCGATTAGAGAGGCTCTTATATTATACCAACAAGACCGACATGTTATTGATTCTACAGAAGGATTAGTAATCTTCTCAGATTCTCTAAATCAGCTATAGAAGCCATAAGAAATGGAGAAACCAACATCTCCTGTGATATTATTACCCTTCTAGAACAGCTGCACAGCAAAAGAAAATCCTGTATCCTGCAATGGATACCCGCACATGTCAACATTGAGGGTAATGAATGTGCATATATATATATATATATATATATATATATATATATATATATATATATATATATATATATATATATATATATATATAGCCTCGCCAAAGAAGCTAGAGACATCGATCATAAGTGCACTACCATCACACTTGACGATGCTAACGCAGTAGCCAAACATAGAATTATGAATCACACTTTAAAAAAAACCCTAGTTACGGAATTTGACTGTCCCCGAATATAACATCCACAATTGCCAGATTGAGAACTGAACACCATAAGGGCATGAAGATTCACCCAGACAAGACAAGATCATATGTTCAATGCAAACACTGCCCAGATCTTCAACTCACGCCTAATCCCATCTTGGAATATCCAACCGTCGCAACAAAGTTACTAAAAATGGGAATGGTCCCTCTGAGGAACTCTTTGCGGGAACTCCTGTACAGCCCTGATGCTCCCAGAATAGCAGAGGCAGTGATCAAGACTTTCGACGGAATTTAGTGATATCTACTGCATTTATTCATGGACATATAATTAACAAATTTATACTTATCATTATTATTTCAAACTGTATTAAAAAAATAATTAGGATGCAAAAGGTATAAGTATAAACCAAAAATTTTCACTTTCAATACATAATACTAAAAAAATTATTGTATACAATTATAGAAAAGTATCATTATATATATTATTAGTTTATTTCCATTATGCTTATGAGTGTTTCAGTACATACTTTTCTTATCAAAGGCTTGTCGTAACTAAAATAAGAAATTTAGGTTTTGCACTCAATATCTCTCATTTAAGGATCTCGAAAACACTGCATCAATCGTAGTATTTGATTTTGTCGTCAATACTCTGTTATTTTGTAGAGAAAATGCGAAATTGGTCTTTTTGCGTCTTAATTTTTCCCCTATTTGAGGTAAATCTTTAAACTAAGGCCACATATTGTCTTAAATAATCCTTCATCATTTGTTTCTACATTAATTAAGTTTCCAACTGCACCATTTGCCAATCCATCTGTCACATCAACATTTGTGGTAATCTGTATTAAATATTATTCACTTAAACTGTTGGATACGGCAATCCATTTGCATCAATTAATGACATCTTGTGTAATTTTTGACGTACGAAAAAGTTTCTTGTTCTTTTGAAGTACAACCAATACATCTTTTGCAGTTAAAGTTATCCTGACCGCATAAACATTCAATATTTTGTTATACTCATTGACGAAATTGTTAGTGTTGAATAATCGTATGCCTTGAGGACACCTTGATATGTTTCAGCTTCTTCCCCAGTGCAAAAACGAGACTCAGTTATTTCCATTTCATAAAGTTGTTCACCGTTTCCAATTTTTGTAAGGATAGCAGAAAAATGTTGATTCGCTTGACTTCATTTTGTTAATAAAATTTTAGATTTCTCCATAAAATCGGTCCAACGATGGTCTGTTTTGGTTGCTTATAGATGGATGTAGAACGCACTGGTGGTAATTGACGTAAATCTCCTATTAAAATAATATCTAATCCACCAAAATTTGACTGAAAAATTGCAGCTATTTTTTTTTCATACGGAATCAACCTTCAATAATAATTGAGCCCTGATCATACTTATTTCATCAATGATTATGCCGTTTAAGTATTTGAAAAGAGTTCTGTATTGCTGAGAAGTTTCAGAATGTAACAGAAGTAATCTTGATAAAAACATTTTTTAAGCTGTATGAACAGTCGTTGCTGAAATAGCTACTGCTGCTTAACAGCTTTGACAGTATCCATCATTGTCCGTATAGTGGTTAAAAATTTCCATCAAAAGTTTAATGATGAACGATTTACCACATCGGGCAGGGCCGGTAAAAATATTTGAAATGGAGTTCGATCTGATGATAAAAGATGCGAAATATCATGAAGTAAAAGCCCTTTTTGTTTTTCACTTGACATTCTCATTGATAGAAATCTTCATTGAGCATTAAATGTTCTTTTTTTTTTTTTTTTTGCAATTGGTCCTACTTTAGGTAATGTTGCTAAGTATATATATATATATATATATATATATATATATATATATATATATATATATATATATATATATATATTGTTTCGTAGATCCGGATTAGAGGATTTTATGCAAAACAATCACAAAGAAAATAAACAGTTCTTTAAGAGCGATGTGAATTTATTATCGAAAATTCAATCCTTTAAATACAGGATTCAGCAGCAATATTCACATGGTAAATATCCGTAGGTCTTCACACCTTCAACAGCAATCAAACACAATAACCAGTGTTTAAAAATACACGTACGTAAAGATTATTCACACACAAGCACAGCCAAGCTAATCGCTAGTCAAAACAATTCTCACTACTCGCTGGCTTAATCCAGACTCATCGCCGTACCGGCTGGCATTCTTTTTATATGCGCGACAGAAACTTCTAGAAATATAACCGCTCGTGTCATTGAACGTGACACTAGTGGAGAGATATACTACTTTCTAGAAGATTCCAGAGGGTTCCGAACTCACCAACATGGTCACCAACGACGCCAAAATGTTCGCCACAGTCACCAAATTGGTCGCCAAAAATGATGCCAACTTGGCTCTACCGTCAAGATTCGCCAAGTTCTCATTGAATCACCATTATAACGTAAGGGGTGGCATTGCTTGTGAATAGTACAATTTTAACATGAAATAAATATAACAGAGTAATATAAATGCATTAAACACTCAAATACAAATTATTTACACTATTTACACAAAATTCGTAACAATATATATATATATATATATATATACACGCCATTATTGAAACAAAAATAAATTTTTCATTTGCATTTTTTTTACTCGCCAAATTCGGTGATCTTCATTTGTTATAGTCCCCAATTTTTCTGGTGTAACCTATGAGAAAATGTGAAATGGACATGATGTAGCAGATGTTAATTGCCAATTTGGCGCGAAACTGGTATTCGTCGGCAAACCCTTGACTTTTCGTAAAATCACGCTTTTTATTAAAGTTATTATTTTTTGAAGGCTTAATTTTTAAGTTAATGGCTTACAATTTCACACATTGATTACAAATAATGGTAATTTTTAAACAAAAGATGTAAGAATAATACTTAAGTAAAAAAGTCCTCGTAAAATGGCTAATAGACGAAAAACACACACTGAAAAAAAAATTTAAAAACCGTAATTTTTATACAATATTTTCGATCTTTGTACAGATTACGGATAATATTACTGTACATAAGGGGGAAAAAGAGATTTGTGAGGTTATTTTTATAATTTACGAAGTTATTAAACATTTAACTAAAATTTTGAGTATTTTTTGAAAAATTGTAAAAAAAAAAAGTTTTCGGCATTTCTCTTTTTAATTGACTGATTCTAAAAGAGAAAAGCATGAACTTTTTAGAATAGAATATCAATTTATTAACGCGAAAGAAAATTGAAAGTGAGTGATTTAGAAATCATTTTCGTAAAAACGTATAAATTGTGACTCATTTTAGAAAAAATTGTAAAAAATAGAAAATACCATTATTTTGTAAATATATATATACCGTATATCGTGGCGAAAAAAGTGATCTTTTCCATTCTGTAATTATTTTTTGGTCTGAGTTAGTAAGAATTAGATGTCTATTTAAAAATGTGGGGAAAATTGAAACTTCATACATTTCTACCATATGTTCATCGCGTAACCGTAACTGGAAACGCGTAACGAAAATTTTCCCTACCGTGCCATAAGAAGTTAACTTCAATAAATTCCACGTGGAAATATTTTTAAAGAATTTAATTTTTTATTGTATACACGGAGAAATTTCCAAAATGCTCATACATAATTCAGTGCTACTCATCGTAATCAAAAGTGTACATTTTTCTGTGATGAATTAGTTCAAAACCGTTTTCGTTACTTGAAGATACAATTTCAATTAATTTGTTTTTTGAAACCATAAAGCAAATGATAAGTTTTTGTGATGATGGTCAATTGCTTGTGAACGTCATGATAGTCAGATTTGCATGATCGAAGCTCTTTTTTTGTAACTTCAAACTCCTTTCGGGATAGCATCTGTTTTACGAAAATACTTTTCCGATTTGTTGGAGAGCTGGATCCCAGCATATATTGTATCCGCTGTCAAAAAAATCCGGTTCTCATATCCGTCTTCATAATCTATCAAATTATTGATAATGTCACCATAATTGAAAGTTTCATCTTTAGTCAAGCGCGTGCTGCTAGCGTGTTGAGAAAAATAAATGAAATGTGCATTGTCGAGAGACTGTATTCAATAAATGAAGTGTATTTATATACATTGATAGAAAATATTACAGTGGTACTAAAGCCATTGAAATTCATATACCGCACAGAAAAAGTTGCATAAAAAAGGACCAAAAAACAGGTTAAACTGCGGGGTCGGCAACCTAAGGCCCACATGTCGCATGCGGTACGAATCTCATTGGCTCTTTGCACTACTCTACACATTTGTAAATTTTTGAGTGGATGGAAGTTGGTGACAAACATCTTCAGAATTACGGACATTTACAGAAATACGAAAAAATCTGAAAAATAATTCTAAAGCTAAATTTACAGTTATTTAATGTCATTGCTGGAGAGATCTAAATGTTTGAAGAGAATATCGCATGTGCATTGCATTCTGCTTTTGAGTCCGCAAATAAACAGTTTAACAACTGAATCCTCAAAATTGTGTCAAATAGAAAGGAACAAATTATATTCCTGATGTTGCGATATTAAAGTAGAGCGGGCAAGCACCAAGTTCATATTAAAATTTTTATTTAACTATAATGTAGCGAAATACTATATTTTATGTTATCTCTTTCGTATTTCAATATATATATATCTTTATATATAAAAATCTTCTGTTCGTGTGTTTGTCTCTAAACTCCTCCTAAACGGCTGGACCTATTTCGATGAAATTTTTTGTGTTGGTTCAAGTAAATTCGAGAATGGTTTAGATTCACAAATCGGTCCAATATCGCAATTAGTTAAAAAGATATTAGTTAAAAACATCCAAAAAATACAACTCAACATTCACCTGCATTGTTGAAACAATGCTATTGTTATAAACAAGTAATATAAAAAAAAAATTTAAAATCAATTTCTACTTAGATCAACCAAGTAAAAATTTATTTTAGCTACTTTTTATTAAATAGTTGTAATTAATATAAATATGTATATACATATGACAGAATCATAACATTAAGTGGTAATTAATTTTTATTAATTATCATTAAAGTATCGTTTTGTCATCCAAAACAATCGTGAATATAAAATTTCCTTTCAACTGAATGCTTTCACACGTGAGAAAAAAAAAAACCTTTCAACTTTTGACATAAGTCGCCAAAAGGGTCGCTAAGTCGCTAACGTGGCTGTATTTGTAATTTTTTAAATAATTAGTTTTAATCAATTAATTTTTATTAATTATAATTAAAAAAATTATTGTATTGTCATCCAAAATAATCATGTACATTATATTTCAGCTCAATTGAGCGCTTTAAAATGTATTTTATTAACGATTGAAAATTCCACCAAGATAAATAAATAAACAAACAAACAAACAAATAAATTATGTATAGAGATCGTGAGCTAATAGTAGGAATTGAAAAAGACGTAAGTTGGCGTCGAAAATTGATTTTCAGCTAAACTGGCCAAACCCGGTCTTTATAGTTACGAAAATGCAGACGATTCACGCTTTTTAGCTATTTTTTCTTTTTTATTAATATATTTTCAAATAATCTTTATATATGTAATTCTTCTGTGCGTGTGTATGTAACTGAACTCCTTCTAAACGGCTGGACCGATTTTGATGAAAGTTTTTGTCTGTTCCAGTGGACTCGAGAATGGTTTAGATTTATAATTCGGTTTAGAAATGTTTATTTAATTTTCTATTTATAAATTGTTGATCTTGGAATGTTTTTCATTGGATCCGGCAGACTGCGCTACTATCGCAGTATAGAATATTCAAAAATCTTTTATTAGAATTCAAGTTGGTCCCGACAGTTGGTGCTGTGATCATTTCAGGAAAATATTTTGTCACTTCGTGTTATTATTTTGTTGAAGTATAAATCGTGTGTTAATTAAATTATTACATTCAGATGTGATTAGTGTTTGAAGAGTTTTGAAGTGTGCATAAAAAACTATACATTCTCCAAATTTAGTATGCAATTGAAGTGAGTATTTTAAATTATTTTCTATTAAATTTACACGTGCGTTGACTACAATTATCCTAACCTACAAATCTATTTGTGTAGCTAATTGATTACATACATTATTAAACTTTTTTTTTATTTAAAATTATTTCTTATCGGAAATAGTTTGTGTGTGTTTCATTTCTAAGCAACCCAGAAGTATAAAACATGGCACATAATTACATTGTAATAACTTTTTAATACAAATTTTGCTCAAAACGGTCCAGATTGTTAAAGCTTATTCATAAAAGTTTGGAATTTTTGAATTTAAGATAGGTGTATAGGACAACGACTGTTGGGTCCTCTAGTGTATATATATATAAATCTTCTGTGCGTGTGTGACTAAACTCCTCCTAAGCGCCTGAACCGATTTTGATGAAATTTTTTGTATAGGTTCAAGTGGATTCGAGAATGGTTTAGATTCACAATTCGGCCCAATATCGCAATTAGTTAAAAAGACATTAATTAAAAACATTAAAAATATTCAGCTCAATATTCACCTGCTTTGTTGTAACAACGTTGTTATAAAAATGACGTAAGTTGGCGTCGAAAATCGATTTTCAGCCAAATTGGTCAAACAGGGTCTTTATTGTTACAAAAATGCAGAGGAATCATGCTTTTTACAGTTTTTGATTAATATCTTTTCAAATAATCTTTATATATAAAAATCTTCTGTGCATGTGTATGTGACAAAACTCCTAAACGGCTGGACCGATATGGATGATATTTTTTGTGTGGGTTCAAGCGGAATCGAGAATGATTTGGATTCGCAATTCGTTCCGATATCGCAATTAGTTAAAAAAATACTAATTAAAAATCTTAAAACGCATAATTTTTTTACCCCTGTGTGCTGCTTATTCTGCTAATGCGCGGTAAGAAAAAAAAGAAAGAGTGGAGAATTTTCCGATATTTTCGCTGTTTTTAAAATTGCAATCTAATTTTTCTATCAAAATCAGGTAAAAAATAATTACAGAATCGGAAAGATTATTCATTTCGCCATGATACGACATATATCTTTATACATATAATTCTTCTGTGCGTGTTTATGTGACTTAACTCCTCCTAAGCGGCTGGACCGAATCGGATATTTTTTGTGTGGGTTCAAGCGGAATCGAGAAGGATTTGGATTCGCAATTCGGTCCGATATCGCAATTAGTTAAAAATGCGCCAAAATTATGTAAGGCCACATGATTGTTCATTAAAATATCATGGGCAATATTCTTGAGGCCACTATTTTGAGCGGCAAACTTCAAGATGAAGTTGTGCTTCTACCACATTTCCCAATGATTCTTTAAGACTCACCTACCCATTCAAATGTTTGCAATTTCCTATTCGCTTGGCATTTCTATGACCATTAATAAGTCACAAGGTCAAACAATGACAATTTGTGACTTACATTTAGAAAACCTTTGCTGTTCACACGGTCAATTATATGTTGCATGTCCGAGGTTTGGCAAACCATCGCATGTGTTTGTGTATACTCCTCAAGGATTCACCAAAAACATTGTACATTCAATGGCATTATGATAAATTTATTTTTTGTGCATTAAAAAATGTACCTGTTATGAAAATAGCTCGAGTTTTATATCTTTTTTGCCCTTTAATCAAAACAAGTTTCTATTTAGAATAGGTTTTGTATTCAAAACTTAGTTCATAGTAAATACATACTCACACGCAATAGATGGGTCGAATTGTGGTAACTGTACATGTGATGATGTCAGGTATTGTAATAACTTTCTTTGTAAAAAATTTTATCAAAACGGTCGATTATTACATCTTATTCAAAAAAAGTCTGTAATTTTCGGATTTAAGACGTTTATACAGGACAACATCTATCGGGACCGCTAGTATATATATATATATATATATATATATATATATATATATATATATATATATATATATATATATGTGTGTGTGTGTGTGTGTGTGTGTTTAAAAATACATAATATATGTACAATTTTATTTTTGTCGAAGAAATAGTATCATTTTATGCTGTTTATTTTTATGTTAAAAATATCTTTAAGTGACGCAAAATTAATATGTATTAAATCTATATTTGTGTGACCTCTACTCTCTAACTTTGCATGCATTTTAGCGGAAATCGAATTGTTTCAAAAATTTACTACTGTGTGACTCGCTGAATCATATTGGTAGAGTGGTTTGGCACGCCACAGCTAAAAGGTTGCCGTCCCCTATTCTACTGTATTCTCTCTCACTGGACAAACTTTCGACTGAGGGCCAAGCTTCTAAGTGCGATGCGTTTATCTACTATCAATAAATCAACAGACCAAGGGATGTAGTCATTTACAAGCGCACACAAATGATATTCAGAATAAGATTATTCCCATTCTAAATGATATTTGTACTTTACTTCAAACCATCTTTCTGACGAACCGCCTTGAACAGGAATTTTTTAGTCTTTTCCTTTTCTTCTCATTATTTTGAAAAAACAATACTAGTTTTTAAAGGTTTCTAATTGTGGGAACTGAGATCTAGAGTTCACGTTGAAAAAATTCAACGTTTGAAGCCAGTTTCAGACGATTTTATAGACGTAAAATAATACTCTGTTAATAAGACCATTGACAACATTGTACGCGACTTTTTGCTTACATACGTCCGGGTTCCCTGTTGCTTGCGGGCCCTGCATCATTGCTAAGCCCCTGCTCACCAATGATCACTCAAACTGTGAGGTGCTCCCGCCCTGGGGGGCGAGAGCATATCGAAAATAAAAGATTAAAAAAAATTATTTACTGGAATGAAGTAAAACAAAATACTTTCTGACATAATAAGGAAAATACACATTTACACTGATATAATTTATATATATCATCTGCGATATTACGTCATCAAAAATAAAACCTTCTACTTCAAAACCTCATTAGTTATCTTTGATACTATAACCAAATAAAAAAACATTTTATTTGATTTGCTGTAATCCCATGATAAGAGATTTTTTTATTACGTTTTCTTTTCAAACCATAAATGCTACTCTTTCAGAGAAAAAAAACCCAGACCCATAATAAAAAAAAATGTTTTTTAGGAAGATAAAAAATTCATCACTGTTATAAATTATTGCTATCAGCTGTAGGCAGCATAATGTATTTGCTGCGATTTGACCTTCGAACTTACTTGTATGGTTAGTTACGTCCCTGCTCTTATGTGTGTGTATTTGTTTTTTCATTTAGGGAAGTTGCAAATAAACTATTTCTGCTGCGATTTTTTCCTTGTAAAATATTTTTATGATTTTTGGAAAAGCACAGATAGCTCTTTGAAGGATTACTTGGCGAATATTTATTTCTATGAGTTATTCCCAAACATATAAAAAAGTATAATGAAAAACGTTTTACATAATTTTTTTTGAACATCCATATTGTAATAAATACACTTTTATTCCAGAGCTGTCACTCCGAGCACAGAGTGCACGAAATCGGTAATTCTGGCAAAACTGTTTAATTGTTACCAATGGCTCTGACACTATCCTCCTGTTTGACAGTCTTAATGTGTGAACTAAAATATATTTGTCACATATCTCCCCCTCTTTTTGGGGAGTGACAAACGTTTTTTTTTACAATCTTAAGGTACTTGTTCTGACCGAGTTCCCGGTGTGATAACTTTTTTCCGAAATATTTTCTGTGTTCTTGAAAGTAGGTGAGTATATTTTCTCTTAATTAAATTATTCACTCGAATCACGATTTTTATTGTGTACTATAACAATAATTATAAAAAAAAGATTGGGGTGGCTCAATAACCCCACTCGACCATTAGTATCGAGTGCGTGCCTGCTCCAGGTTTAAAACATGTTGAAGTCTTTTCACTTTAAATATTAAAAATAATACAATTATTCTTCATCGGAATTTTATATTATCGTTCATTATTCAACATCAATTCTAAATGCTAGTTCTGTGAGGCTTAAAATTACAGTTCGCTTAAAACTAATTATAATTTGAGCAATCATTTCAAAAAAATCATTTTACATTTTAGTAAACATTGTCGTGCTCTTGGCTTTACTCTCCTTACAATTCAGCGATTATATCAATAATGTTTTATTTTCTTATAATTGAACTCGTGCAAAGAGTGGGTACTTCAGCCGGTATACTTTTAATGTATCAGTGCTACACAGAGTATTTTTAACTAATTAATTAATACTAAACTAAGAACAAGTTTAAAAAGTATTAGTGACTTCCACGGGCTTGTCTTACAGAGCAAAGTTTTTCAAAGGAATTATTATGATTAGAAATTGACCCTTTGAGTTCTTTTTCTACATTTAGCTGATATCATCTATATTTTGTCTTCTAAGCAGCCACCACATTTTGCAATATGTTCCAATTTAAAAATTAGATAAAGGAAAAATAACAAAATAACTATCCTATTGCTTAATTTTTTTTGCCTGAAAGTAACATATACAAAATTTAATACTTATGTCATGAATTTGTACGGTTTATATTAAAGATTGTTGCTTTAGCGTCAAAGTGCATTATTATTGCATTCAGTACATTATTAATGTATAAGGGGGTAAAAATTGTGATAGAAAAGGGGGGCGCTTGTGTATTGAAAGTTTGATAAGCACTAACTTAGGCACATGCCCAGGGCGCAAAAGATTTTGGGGCGAAAAAAAAAGAGAAAAAATTAAAATTGCAGAGCGAACATACCACTGTCTAGCGAGTCATGTATGCACGTGCAGAGCGAAAGAGTTGGCAATGTAGTGCACCTGACCGATGATTAGTCAACGTTATTTGTTTCTCCAGACCACCTCAGTGCAAAATGCAGCCCAAAGTCAATCTGAAAAAGAGGTGAAATATTGGCGAGATTTCTTTACTAGAGTTGTCTTTTCTGTAAAACTTTTGTGGGTAAGAGGTCTTCCATTCAGGGGCGACCAATATAACTTTGATCTATATCAAACGGGTTTTTCTTAGGATACCTTGAACTCATAAGCGAGTTTGATCCGTTTCTTGACCAATGTATGACAAAATAGGGCAACATGGGTAAATGAAGTACACCTTATCTGTCGTCAGACATTTGTATTGAATTCATAGACGTAATGGGCAAAAGAGTCTTGCTTGATTGAATATTAACGTCGCACTGTTCAGCTGCACGAGGGCTTTTGGCGACGGACCACGTAATTTTGAACAATGCTCAAGTGACGTGGACGACATCTGAGCTGGCACCCCCTCTCCTAACTACCACACCAACGGGAGGACGTTTCAGCTCTCGACAGATTTAACGTGCATCGCTGCCCTACACGGTGGGTCTTTAGTGGTACTGGGCTCGAAGACAAGGCAAGCCATGATCTGATACCTATACCACTCGGCTACCGCGGCCACAAAAGAGTCTTGCAAGAAATCTTAAAAGTGATCCAACTCGCGCGTTAATTTTCACTCATTAGCTACTCTACACCCGACCAGTTGGCTGAAGCACTTCGATACGTTCCTGTCGCCAAAGTCTACGTCAATGAACGCCTCATACGAGTGCTATTAGTCGTCTGTTTGAGTGATTGTTACGTTTTATGGCGAAAGAGCCAATTTTGGCTACATTGCCCCAAATGTTTGTTAAAAATTTATAAATGTAAAAATATATATTTATACATGCATACGTGTATATATATAAAAGTTCCGATTAAAATACTGTTTTAAAAATGGTGTGCGATAGTGATTAAAAACGGGACAATCGATTAAAATGTGTAGAACAGAGTACGACATCTTGCTTGAAGGATATTCAGGAGCAACCTCTCCAAACAACAAATGACTAAGCGTAAAGCAAGTATGATCAATACGAAGGCGAACCAGTTTGACATCGGCCCTTCGAATAGGCTTAACATGCAATGCTTGAATGACAGGTTTCACAGAGTGCAGTTTGTTATCCAGCAGCAGACTCCATGATTCCTGCCACTCTGTAGCAGTATGACACGCCTCATGTCTGAAAGCGGAACTATCAGCGGTAAATAAGTCGTTACCGACCGAGCTTCGTTGTCCGCGTGTTCTCGTTACCAATAATACCTAAGTGGCTTGATAACCAGCAAAATGCTACCTCTATATGTAATATACTCGTGATGTCGAGTTTATAACATACCACTGGATGACACCGCTCGTTGTAACTTTCAAGTACTTCCAAGACACTCATGCTGTCAGTATAGATGCATCAGGCATCTCTCAATAAGCTCAAGGTATGGAAGAAACAGCTCTAACATGCTTGAAGAAATTGAACTAAATTTAAAAAAAAACTGTTGGGGCAAAAATCACGACATGCCGGAGTGTACTCAAGTGTTCAGTCGAGGAAAAAAAAATATCCTTGCTGAATTTGTACCATGCGCAACCCATTCCTTAAACCAAGCTGGTTGCTTTGCTGTGGAGAAAGTCTGCACTGAAGCTACTGCATTCTTTTTTTTTTTGTACAAGGAATCAATATTTTTTTCGTCTTCTACTCAAAGATGTAATGTGTTAAGAGATCATGTGCAAAGGAATGAACAAAAGTTGACAACTTAATAGATTTTTTTTTTTTTTTTGAAATCGTTGAAGGAAACTAGATGGTTGGCAAGGACAGATGTTCTCAGAGCTCAAGTTATGTCATAATGAAATCAAGAACGTCATTGAAGATTTAATTGAAGACAATACTCGGACACCTGAGCCAAAGCTGAAGGATTCCGCAAAACACTAAAAAAGTTTTCAGATTACTTTGTTTATGGTGATTTTGGACAAAACCAGTGAGATGTTACAAAATGAGGAGCTTGATATCCTTAGGTCTACTAAGGAGTCAAACATTGCTTTGTTTTTACTTGAAAAAGACCCAACTTTTGATGATTACGAGGCAACAGCATTGCAGCTAGCAAAAGTGCCCGAGCCCAGCTATGAAAACAAAGACATCGATGAAGAGCAGTTTCTGCAAAAGTGTCAAAATGTATATGAAGGCGGAGAAAAACACAAGAGGAATTTTTTCCTACACCAAGAAAAATTCGTTGGTAAGCACCTTCCCAAATTTAGAAGTCGCAATGAGAATTTACTTGAGGCTTCCTCTGACAAACTATACATCAGACAGAAGCTTTAGTACCCTTAAGAGAGCAATGACTTAAATGAAATTTACTATGGAAAATATATGAAACCTTAACAGTTTGATGTTGCTATGCATTCAAAATGATACATATTACAAATGGAAATTGATTACAATGATCAAATCTTTGTTGTACAAGTACAATGAATGAGTGAGTGAATGTTGAATTTATTGGCGCAAGAGCCATTTTTGGCTAAACTGCGCCAAACATCCGTAAAAACATTAAAAGTATAAAATCTTTAAAAAGTTCGATTAGAATGTAGTTTAAAAAACACAGGTAAAATATCAATTTAATATAAAAGTCATTTTAATGAGTTAAAAAATGGATAAGAGTAGGGAAAATCCCCTCGAAGTTCGATAATAATTGTGAAAAGCTACTTTTAACCCCTACCAGAAGTAGAAAGTAACGATCCCCTGAAATATGTTTTCCCGTCTTTCTGCACATAATCAGGGTTCGAAGCAGATTCATCTTCCTCGTCTGTTGTATATTCCACAGAAGCTGGTTTTCTGGGTCTATGTTGAGCCATCTTAATCTCAATTACTGCGTCATTCATTTTTTTCAGCAATTCTTTTTTTCGTTTCCTTGCTCGAACTTTTGAGATGTTCTTGGCATCCTGTATATTAGATGCAGAGGGTGGTTGAATTACGGAGTTGGACGAGAAAGTGGGTATGATTGAGGAAGATGTTCCAATAGGGATAAACATATCATTAGTGGAAGGTGCGCCATTAGATGTCGGAATAGGTGGTTAAGGCTCTGAGTAAGCAGCTGTTATTGAAGAGGTGGATGGCAAGAGTTGGGCTTGGGTAGAAGATGATCTGGAAACATTAGGAGTGGATATAGATACATTTGGTCTTGGTTTGGATGAAGTGGTTCAAATAATTTTAGAGGTGGACATTTTATTTTTGATACATTTTCATCTGTTTGTGTAGAATTATTTGAAGTAGAGGATTTGGCAGCTTGAGCGTAAGTTTGAGATAACTGTGGGACTATTAGTTTACGAGCTTCTGAATAAGAAATATTTTTATTTCCCGAATCTGTGTTTTTCTATTTTCCACTTCGGGCATAATTTTGAATCTGATGAATGGGACTGGGAACAATTAAAACATTTCGGCTCTAGAATGCAATCTGTGGAAGTATGTCCAACAGATGCACATCTAGAGCAAGTAAGTTGACCGCGGCAGGGAGTTTGCGCGAGTGTCCGAACCTCTGGCACTTAAAACAGCGCAGAGGATTCGGAATATATGGACGGATTTTACTATTCAAGTATCCAGCGTTAATGGTTTGGGGTAGTGTGGGGCTGCTGAAAGTTAAAATTAAGTGTTTAGTCGGTATAACAGCTGCATCCTTTTTTATAGTTATTCTTCTGACCTGAATAACATCGGCCGCGGTAGCCGAGTGGTATAGGTATCGGACTGTGGCTTGCTTTGTCACAGGATCGAGCCCAGTTGCCGTGTAGGGCAGCGATGCACGTTAAATCTGTCGAGAGCTGAAACGTCCTCCCGTTGGTGTGGTAGTTAGGAGAGGGGGGTGCCAGCTCAGGTGTCGTCCACGTCACTTGACCATGGTTCAAAATTACGTGGTCCGTCGCCAAAAGCCCTCGTGTCGCTGAACAGTGCGACGTTAATATTCAATCAATCAATCAATCTGACCTGAATAACACCCTGATTGGAGAATCCCTCAAGGATTTCCGCTTTAGGGGTGGTCAACAGGTCAGGTTCAGAAATGACACCGCGGCATGAGTTGTTTTATATGGGCTTATTGTTACAATATTGAATTCAGAAACGTTTTTGCAAGAATGAAGGACTTGGTTTGTAAAGCAGAGAGTGTTTCAATCAGTAAATCACCGGATCTTAACCTTTTAACAGATTTAGGTTCACCACCTATTCCTATGAGAGCTCTTTGAATAGAAAAAGGCGATTTAGAAGACATTTCATTGCTTGGAAGAGAAATCAATAAGAATCTGGTATTCGCAGAAACCTGATTAATGTGAAGGTTGGGTAAAACTAGGCCTTTACCCGGGCACAGCAGCATTGGATCCATAAGTACGCGTAAAAAACTTCATCCTGGCGTGCCTCCACCCACCACGAAGTCCAACAAGGGAGGCAGTGTGCCGGTCATCTGGCAAACCAGGCACGGCGCTTACCTGGAGTACACCCAGAATAGTGATACAGTATCAGGGTGAGGATCCAACGGGTAAACCCGACACCCCTTATCTGCAGCAATAACGCTACAGCAGTGTCTCTTCGGGAACACCGAAGAGAGGTACCACCAGCCGATTGACAGGAGCGGGCTCACTCCTGCCTCCCGTCTACAGCGAAGCGTGGGCCAAAGATATTCCCAGGACACCATTTTCCTCCTTACGGGACGCCACACACGGCAAACATGCGGGTTGAAAATCCAACGGTGTTAGTCGAACACAAATAAACCAACAAAAAATCAAAAGATTTAAAGAAATATACGAAAAAGAAACTAAATTAACGCTAAACAAAATATAAACCAAAATATGTTAATAAAAAAATAGCAAGTTTTATCTGTAGAAAAAACTAAATTTGAACAAAATGAATATTGTTCAAATTTAAATATGGGTCTGGACGGTAAAAGAAGAAAAGGGATGACAAGAAGAGGGTCGAAAACAGAGAAGGATCACTAGTGACACCTGTGTTTACCAAAGATAGTAAACCCCTTGGGAAAAGATCACTAGGGTACCTCGGGATTGTGACACTCGTACTCACCTAAAGAAGGTGAGCCCCCTGAGGAGACAAGTACAATGAAAGTGACTCAAAAAAAGAACAAGGTTGCCTAAAAGTAAAAGACAGCAAAGCGATGAAGATAATTAACAAGTTGAAAACAGTTCATATTCAATAATGTATACTTTAATTTCAAATGATTTAATTAATTTACTGTACTAATTTTAAAAAAAAGGTGGGTGGTCATCGATGCTATAAAATAAGAAATGAACAAGAGAACCCGAATCATGCCACTACTCTTTCCTTTGGGCTGGCAGCTCCATAGGTGATGGGTAACGGAAGAGCAAAAGCAAATAATGGGATAAGATTAAGAGTTGAGGAAAAATCCCTCCAAAACCAAAATTGACAAGGTAAGAACTGAAGGAGGGGGAGCGTAACAATTTAAATGTCTAGAGCGCTGGGAAGGTAAAAAACGGTCCTACATCAACAATTTGATGAGAAATGACTATTTCATCACACATGGTACTTTGGAGTTTGCGGATGACGGACAGCTAGGTTCCACGTGCCTCCATTCATACAAGATAGCAGCACATGTCTGCCTGATATCGGGATTTGTACTCCAATAACCTCCGGCGTAGCTAGTCTGTGCTCTCTTACGCACCATTTCTCCAACGCAGACGCTCCTTTATCATTGGACCAGCAACAAATGTGGTTTCTCATGACATTCGTTGTTTTTTTCACCTAGTGTACTATTTTTCCCTCTCAAAAAAAGGTCGAATCTTACTTTCGGAACGTCCCTCATACATCAGCACCTCTACACGGCGGATCTTTCGTGATGCCAATATTTAAACCCCCTTCTTGACAAAAACACTGGTGATGAATCTCAACTGTGACTACTAACTGATGAAAGAAACTACTGAAGCAGCTTGAAATAGTTCCCTTTTATTATTTTAAAAATATATATAAAAGTCGATTTTAAAACTTAAGACCTTATAACTTTTAATCAATCATTTAAAATATGCACGCCTTTTTAATTTAACCATCTTTCTGAAACATAATTGCAAGGAAAAAGAAAGGAATGTAGTAAGTACCTCTGTTAAAACAAAAGTTCGGCGCAACATTTTTATAAAGGTATTTACATACACCGGAAAATACGGTTCACCGTAATCTCCATCTGATAATCATGCTCTGCAGTAAATTCGGCAATGTCTCTTTTCGACCCCTTTACCCCCTTTAAAAATTGAAAAACACCTTATAAATGTGTGATTAATTTTTTTATCAAAAAAACTTTTATTTTTAACACTGGCTCGAACCCTGTCCTATACCATAAGTATTATATATATTCTGCCTTCACTATTTTACACAGAACAGCCCATCCCTTTTTATATCAATTGACCGATTTTTTTTTTTCTGATCTAAAGTTTGTTTCAGATTTAGTCTCCTATACCAGGGGTCGGCAAAATATTGATTTGTAAAAGGAGATAGTAATTACTATAACCAGAAAGTCGAAATAATTTTTACATTCCTAGCTAACATAATTAGAAGTGCACAAAAAGATATTAGCCATCTCAATTACACACTAACTGTAACTATCTGATTCTAAATCTCATTACCATAAGTTATTACAAAATGAAAAAAAAAAAATTTTTTTTTTCAGAACAATTATAACATTTAATCTCCAAATGCCTTTAATTAGCATCATATTTAAGCAACCCGAGAGAGAGATTACCTTAGAAATTTGAATTACAATGAAGAGATAAGGACGATTTCAATGCACTAGTGCTAGCATAATTTCTATCATTCATTTTTCCTCACTATCATAATTTCTACACCGTATGAATTTGAAGTTTGGTTCTCTTTGACCTATAGAAGTCATCCCCCCCACACAAGGCATTTAGTAAAAACAAGACTTTACTTAAATGTCAATGATTACGAGGCTAGTAAATTTGGTTATGGATCATTCATAAAGTAGAGAGTTATACAAATTCCGACATAATTTAAATAATTAGTTGATTTAACCAGATAAAAAAATGCTAAGATACTTATTTATACTGTTTAATTTCTCAATATTAATAGCACTAACAAATAAATATTTATATTTTGATGTATGAGTGCTATATGCAATTACTGCTGGAGTTAAAATACTCCATGACTTTTTTTTTAAAATTCACATTGAGAATAATTAACTAAAAAGAAATTTTAAATTATATACCAATTAGATGACTAAATTTTCTCAAATTTAAAATGTAAAGAAATTTAATTCCCCATTTGGATGATTAAATAATCTGCAATAACATGATTATAAAAAAGAATCAACAACAAGCATTAAATATTATTGCAACATTAACATTTAATAAAAACAAACTGAAAATAGTAAAACTCGTAAGGAGTTGTGTATAAACATATTTATCTTTCCATTTAATTTAAAACTGTACATGTAACTTGGAACACCTGTACAGGCAGATAAGTATATTTCAGTGATAAATTTTACTGCAATCATTACATGCGTTTGATTGCTTTTAAGTTGTTTAAAAAGTTGGAATTCATACAATTTAAAGATCCTTCCCCCCCAAAAAAATATGCATTCTTAACCAACACAAAATTAATAATTACTTTAGTAGCTTTTTAATTACAAAGGGAGTTAAAAACTTGTAATTTCTAAACATTTGATAATCAATGTAAAACAAATTGTATTAATGATTGTCGAAAATTCCATTAGCTCTCATTTCATAAATCAACCATTAATTATCTTAGAAAATGTGAAGTTCTTGTAGCATGCAGTTAGTGATGTGGAAAATTGTTTATCAAACATTTCATAGTAATTGCTTTATTTGTTTTAAATTTCTGCCAATATTTTTTAAAAATAATTCTTTTAATTTAATTGTAAACATAACAAATAAGTTTTCAAAATAATTTAAAACACAGCATAATATCATTACAAAAGAATATCACTTGATAACCATACAAGGTCATCTTAGTTCTATGAACACAAATATTTCCCTCATTAATTGCAAAAAAAAAAATACTATTAAAATTAAACTTAAATTGTGTGTATAGTATTTAAAATTGTGAAGAAATGTACAATGTATGTCTTTAAAGAAATACAGACTAAAAGTAGAGGAATATTTTTAAAACATAGTAAGTTACATAAAATTTCACAAATATATCTACAAATGGTTTTACATAAGTCATAAAACTGTGCAGTTTTAACAGTATCCCCACTAATCTCTTCCTTAAAGCTCTGATGTGGGTGAAATAAAAGTAAATAAACACTGTCAGCTTAAGTAATATATATATATAAAAAAATTTCAATATTAGGGAAATAAAAAAAAGAGCAAGGGCAGACAAAATTCATCTCAATCAATACATATAATTAACACACTGAGAGATCATGTTCACTAATTACAAATTAATTTTTCCCAAATACACATTTTTCCAGGTTGTCTTTAAGACAGACATTTAATACAATTTTAAAAATAATATAACAAGCAGACAATAATTCTACACAGAATTCTTCAAAAGAAAAATAGTCTTAATATTTTTTTATCTCTATAATAATAATAAAATAATTAGGAACAAATAACAAATTTTCAACTTCTGGTTTTTCTTTTAACCAGAATAATTTTTAAAAAACAGTTCTTACATATGAACAAAGTAACAAATTAAACCTCTTCCAATTGAAAAACTTAAATAATAATACAAATAACTACACACTACATGAATTATACATAACTCGTGAAAATACACCGGGATTCATTTCTAAAGCTATAGGTTAACACAGAATTACATTAGTCTATCTAAATAGACACTTCAACATCTGCCCTTGCATAAAGCAAGAAATTTAGCTTTCAGATTTAAAGAAACAATAGATAATTTTAACAAAACAAATCTATAGTGCTGCACTAACATTTATTTTACAACAATATAACAAACAAATAACTAACGTCTCAAATTCTCTAGATGCGCATATATTACCGGGTGTAAGAACCCAGTAAATTATTTTAGAGTGGCAGTGTGATTGCTATGTTACCCCATAAAATAATTCCAAAAAGTGTTCCATTTTAAGAAAGGACACAGATAACATAACACCGAAGAGGGGGGCCCCACACAACTTTTGTCCAAAATATTTTTAAAACTTAAAACACACAGCATGGTATTAGAATTTAACATTAAAGATTTTTATATTTTTTATGAAAAACAGCAGCCTGGCAGTAACTGCTAATAGAAAAGTATAGCTAGCAATGGCCGGTGTGTGAGAAATAACTCTCTTTGTCACTGCAAACAGACTTATGTAACAACAGCATTTGACAAAGTTCATTTAGAATTTTGTAAATAAAATTGGGTGCGGCTCACCTAAGGACCACGATACAACATCATGAACTGCTATAGACAAGTCATTCAAACACAACTATCCAGAAAAAATAACGACAATTCCAATGCATTGCAATATCTCGTTTGCTTGAATGTCATGTATACAGTAATTTCTAGGCTTCTTTTTAACAGCACAGTGTTATACACTAATCACAAAGCCTGTACGACTTAATTTTTCAACATCAACAAGACTCGAAAACTTATTTTGTAGCAGTAATTACAATAGAATTAAATATTTCTTCACATTTACAAAATAGTTACAGCTACAACACAATAAATTCAGGGTTATAATAACTTCAGAACATTACAATTTAAATTTATAGATGTACACCAACTTTAATATTTCAAAAAATCTTATTTTGCTAACATCTTAAATCAAATAAAGGTTATTAAAATGAAAAATTGGAAGTTTCACACAGATTTAAGGGAAACAAAAACAATGTTATAGAAAAAAATATATCATATAATGAATTTTAAAATCAATTTAGTACTCCAATAGGTGAGCTTATGAAAAACAAACAGAAAGCAATATATAAGATCACTTAACACACACATATTTACATACAAAATACAAGAGCATCTTAGAACTTAATATATTCGCTTTGTGTGGTTCCTATGTCTTTGAACCATAATTAAAGAAAAACTTCAAACTGCCCATAAAAATGTACAAAGTTGTGTCCTAATTTTTTTAAGTCAATCCAAAAAGACTTTTGATATATACAGAGAAAGACTGCTAGTAAGTTTTCAACAGACTAAAACTACAGTGAATGTAATTTTCACTTTCAATATTATCTGCACTGATCCCACCCAAAATTTTTACATCATAGGAGAAAATACATATTTTTAAGATTTTTTTTTCCTTTCCTCTTTTGATTTGGGTTAAATCTCTGAACACATTTCAGTTCAGTAAATAGTTCAAATAGTGTAACAAGCAACAACTTCTTGAAAAAGCAGCTTTCTGTTTCATCAAGCTCTTAATCAACACACCAAGTCTAAAATGCTTCACTGGTATCTGTATACATTAAATTTGATAGTGACTTAAAGACAGATGGCAACAGCAAAAAAACCCAGCTGACTCAGTACAGTAAATATTTACTTTGGATGCTCACAAGTGTTAATAACTTGTAATATATTCAAATCTACTATATAGTCAGCTCTTATGTACAGAATGAGGTTCCAAATACCAGTGAATTCTGATGACTTATAGCCAAACTTTTATCACAACCAGTAAAACAGCAAGTTGCGTTTCCAAAATCTCATTCATAACTTTTTAACAGTACATTCACTAACTTATTATACAATTCTGAAAGACATATTAGGTAACAAGTATAACTAGTTAATCACCAAATATTTAACAGGAGTGATAAGTATCAGAAGACATTCATGCCATTTGATTGTTACATACTTTCTATTTTTTTTATATACCAGGTGGCCCCACATCCAGTTTGCGACTCAAACTTTATTTTTTAAAGCCCTAGAGCAAACACTTTTTCAAAAACATAAAACTAAAATAATAAAATTTCAATGTCTAATATATTTGATAAGATTTACAGTCCCTTTATCACAAACGTGCCAAAAAAACACATCCTTCACAAGTGATTTCCATGAGGCATTTGTCATGTACTATAAAACTTATTTTAAAGTCAGGAGACTTTAGAAACGCAATCCCACTTAGAAAATTTGATATAGCTGGAACTTTATTAATAATATTCTTCGATGCAACATCAGGCTGCTTTTGAAGGATATGCTAAGAGAAAGAATTTAAATGAAAAAAGTTGTAGTATTAACAGTGCTGAAGCAAAATTTGTATGTATAATTTTTAAAATTTATTACTCAATAAAAAGTAACATATACTACACTGCAGAGGTAATCACAAAATTCATGAGTGTTTAACTAAGATCTTAAAGTAACATGCCAAAAGTATGGAATAATAATAAAAAAGACTAAGAGGAAAATAACCCCTATTAGTCTAAGATGAAATAATGAGTTCACTTTTTATGGTTAGGATTCAGACAATAACAATAAATCTTCAAGTATAATACTGTCTTTTCACATATAACAACTCTGAAACAGTTTTGTGTCTTGCAGTAAACATTCCAGAAAGTTTTGATGTGCATACAAAAGATCTGTAGCAACAGCATACATATGTATGTACATGTACAAAAATAATGAACTACAAACTTAAATCCTGTATCAAATAAAATTAATAAATTTTTTAAAATCTAAACAATGCAGATATATATATATACATACTCTGAAAATGATCACCCGTTCAGTGTAGAAATGAAATCTTCAAATTCATCAAGTACAATACCTTTTTCCCCCCTTAAAACTAAGTTTTGAAAATAGCAATTTGACATAATTACTTATTCACCTAAATGCACATCTGCAACTGTTCATAATGAACAATATCAGAAACCAATACTTAACAAAACAAACAACAGCTATAGCATCCATATTTTCACCGGGTTTCTGGTCCATAGAGACAAGGCCCAGCGTAGCATGGGCCAAAGCTTTTATTTTTTTATAATATTTATCTCTTAGCGACGCAACAAAGAAAACAGTCATTCACCGGGAACAAATAACAGCACCTAAACAATCACCAGCGGGACAGTCGGAATCTGCAAAGAACGTGTCGCATACTACTAATGTCTCTGTACAATTGATTTTGCTCAGGATGGGCACTAGATAGAACTTCATTTACCTCCTGTAGCAGATTTTTCGGACAATTCTTTCATCTTGTCTACATAGTCAGCAAATATATCTCGAAAGCGGGACCAAGATTTCTCTGGAATGGTGATGGCAGTTCTCAAATTACTCTTAACCTATAAGTAAAATATGTGTAAGTACAACTTTCTGGTAATAAATTATTTCCCCTCTCGCTGCACATCCTGCAATTTCCATGAGCAACGTTGTTGTAGCAAAATTTACACACCCCGCGATCTTCACAGGTATGCATTTTTTCCTGACTATTTAGCTGTGGAAGTCGTGCTGTTCCTATTTATGTTTCCATTTATGCTTTTATGTTCATATTTTATGATCCAATTCTATATTTTAAAATAAAAACTCATTCACAATTTTTTTTGCATATTTTAACTCTAAAATACAGATTTAATATGTAAATTTGAAATACATAATAAAAAATACGCAACATTTGAACCTACTTTGATAAAATAACTATGCAGCAAGAGGGTTAAACTCTCTTAACATCTCAGCTGTTATTCCTTAAAATAAAAGATGCTCAATGGACTAAATTCACGATGGTCAGATGATAACGGCTAACACGTGTTTCCCATTGATTAAAAATTTACAAGTTAGTTGTTCAACTTGTAAAGTTGAGATAACATTTAAAATTTGATGATTGAGTAAAGAGTTCACGTGTGTTAAAATTCTTCAAACAGTTTTCAAAATTAAAAAAAAAATTACATTATACGAATACTTTTAAATTAAGTGCATTTTGTTTAATTATGTGCATTATTATATTGTTGAGAAATATGTACTTTCTAAAAGAAAGTTTCTGCAAAAAGCAAAAGTTGACAACAGTGAAGCACATGAACTAATTGGTTGGAAATGCGTGATTATAATTACGATATAATTATAACTTCGCATTAATTTATGAACTGATTGGCCGAAAACACATGTGGCTCAATTATCATGTGACTATGACGTCACATGAATTTAGTCCATTTCATCTGTAAAATTTTGAGAGTAAAAACATGAATAAATGCTAACATCATTAACTTCAAAAGATATTGCTTTTTGTTAAAAAAAAATCTACCTTTAACCAAGTTCTCAATACTTGTCATGGAGAAGTTGCAGGATTTTGTCATGATGAGTATACTCCTATGTGTGAAAAGCATTGACAATTGGATGTATAAATTGTAATTTTTGAGGGAAAAAAAGATATTCTCAAATTAGAAAATGTTTAGAAAATTTTGAGACCAGGCAAGAATACAACAAATAAAAAAAATTAAGATGAAAATGAAGTTGTCTTTGAATGCATTGGCTGAAACAGTGTATAAGCTTGAATAACCAAATTATTAATGTGCAATGATCATATTTTTTAGATATTAGCCTAAAAGGGGTGAAGGGTCTGTTTACAATAGGGTTCCTACAGGTATGGTCAGCCATGGGACAAATGCGTGATGTTGACCAGGCACAGAATCCATTGTAAGCTGCTGGCCTGAAGTTACCTAGCTATTGAGTGGTGTAAATGCCAATTGTTTGATGTTAAAACCATGAGCTGACATTAGAGTAATGGCCCAATGCTCTGCACCCTAAAGAAGTTATTTTATAAGGGTGGGAAAGGCAAGGATATTTAATTTCAAGAGTACAGAGATCAACCCCAAAGTACCTACTACAGAGCTTCCTCTGTGTCAAGACAGGTAGAAAATATTTTTTCTGTAAAGAAGGAAGTAAATCAATGTGTGTTTAGGTTTTTCAGTCCAGGAATTTTTATGGTAATTATAACTCATGGATATCCATAAAACCACCAATATGTATGTAATATATGTTTGTGTTAGCCAAATAAATAAGTATTAATAACAATTGGCAATTTTATAAAATAAACCCATACTTTTTTTAAACACATTTTTATAAGTTTCACTTGCATGTAATGGAATCTTTGAACTCTATTTTTACTTTAAAAGGTCATATTAATTCAAAATTTGGCACACTTATCAAGGACCCATGACAATACAATATTTCATAATTTTTGTTTCATTGTCTGATCAGGATTTTAATAATTAAGGGTTTACGAGATTTGGCGACTAATTCCAGATTTAGCAACTAAAAGATTAAGGTGCAACCCCTAAAACTGCAAAATAGGCTTCTGGTTAATAAAAAATAAAACAAAAAAAGGTGATCTTTTTGTGAAAAAAGATAGGATGGGAGGGTGCATATATTTTCTGAAAATGAAAATAATAAAAAAAAGACTAGTGCATGTGAATAAAAATAATTAATGTTCTAACTGCTAAATATATTTTTTATTTTTATAAAGGAATACGTTTAGAAGTGATGATACAAATTCACATTATTGAAATATGTTTAAAAGATGATAAATTTATGTTCTAACTGCTAAATATTTTTTTTATTTTGATAAAGCAATATGTTTTGAAGTGATGATACGAATTAACATTATAGCAATGTGCTTAAAAGGTGATAATATGATTGACATTTAAAATTTCTTCTTCACACACTTTTATTAGTTAAGACCTGTATTTATAGACGGAATCTTTGAAATATAATGATATGGGACTTATCTGAGGCCCCGTAAACGGAGAATAAATACCCTTAATATCCATTAAAGAGCAAGACTAATTCCAGAGGCCACATAATTCTGGCCCCAAATATCAAACTCAAAGATAAATTCAACAAAGAATAAATGATAGTTTTCAAAACTGAAAGAACAGGCTTTTATTATAGATTGAACTAAAAAAAAAAATGAAAGTTAAATTATAGTTTGGAAAAAAAAAAAACCTAAAAAACACGCTTTTATAGAGAATCGAAGTAAAAAGTGAAAAAAAAAATTCTTAATATAAGAATAAAATGAATAACGAGCAAATTAATGTCATTGTAGTAAAACCGTGGGGTGCTTTGTACTACATTTTTACACTAACTCAGCATTTCGGAATAGAACTAGTAAGAAATGATAATATAGAGCACCCCATGTTTTTATCCAAATGACACTAATTTTTTTGTTAATCATTTTATTCTTATATTAAGAACTATTTTTTTTTACTTATTAGTTTGATTCCCTATAAAAGTGTGTTTTTTAAATTTTATTTCAAACTATAATTTATTATACAATATTTTAACAGTGACACTGTCGAGTATACTTGCCATTGCTCGATTTCCGTGACACACATAGTTTTGTGCTTTTCAAACGCGGGTTCCACAGTTAACATTGAACATTTTTTATCATGCAAATAATTTTTTAGTTAGTTTTATATATTTAGAAAAACAAATTAAATAAAAGATCAAACATTCGTCATGGAGGAGTATACCACCCTTAATGTATGTAGTTATGAAAGAGATATGCAAATAAAACAATTATCTTACTTCTGATATACGCATGTAAATTCCTCTGCTGTTTTGTCCAATATCAAAATAAAAATTTTTGTTTTCTACTCTCATATGTTGACCTTCTGGTAGTTCTCCTTTGAATTCTAAAACAAGATTTTTTAAAAAATTCAACACTTACAGAAAATATTCTTTAAAAACTCAATATTCAACATATGGATTAAGAAAAACCAATTGTAGAGAAATTACATTAAAACTTAAGACATAGAAGTACATTTATTATTAGAAAACAAAAATGAAAAATATTACACTGAGCAAGTATATTATTCCTATATATATTGAAGCAAATAGGAAATAAAACAGATTACAAAGCATTTTAAATTGTTTACCTACAGTTATTTGAATTAACCAGTACCATCAGATCAGGGCCAGAACACCCCCAAAACCTTAATGATCCTCATAATATCCTGCTATGTTAAATTCAATTTATTGAGTTAATTTATTTCTAACCATACTTTATCTGAAAATTTAGGACCTAGAAATTTAAAAATTAATGGAAAATGGGAATCTATACATATTTTTAAAAACATCTAATGTACCACCCAACCGGGAATAACTCATTTTAAACATACACATAGAAAAGGAAGTTAACAAAATTATTGCAAAATTCAATTCCAATCATGCAGACTATTAAACGAAACGAAAATTAGATGGCTCGGATGCCAGCGAAATGAATCTCTTATACCCAGAATCAAGGAAAAAAAGGGTGAATGGAAATGCAATATCAGAAAACACTCCCCCCGTAGGCGGAGGGGGCAGCGGAGGAAAAAGCCAAAACGAGAACGAAACCGGAGTGACATCACGAGGGCGAGAGTGGAAGAGTGCAGGAAGGGGGCGAAAAGCTCAAAAACGCGTTCGAGGAGCACCAAAATGCAGTAGGGAGAAGGAATTGCTGCTTTTTTTTTTTGCAGCCAGAATGGAGTCTGCAAGTAGGAACTTACAAACGTAACAGCAGGAGGAAGATGCAGGAGCCAGCTTTTCCACTGATCCCAGTTTCGACAAGTGGCAAAGGCATTTGAGTGTTGTAATATGTAGCAATTAAGTGTTTATGTTGAGTTTTCGGTGGTTTCCAGGGCAGATTCCATTTTGAAGTTTTGTAAGCAAAATTCAACTTAGCATGTGGATACGTGAAGAGTGTTTGTGCTCTAATTACTGGATTGTCAGCAGACTATTAATGACTGCTTGATATTTCCTGAACATTTTGCAATCCATGGAAGGGGATTGGGGAGTGACAGTATAATTAACTTGTTTGCAACTGGGAGGGAAAAAGAGAAACAATTCCATAAGACAAACAATTTATGTACAGATTAATACTTTTGCATACTTTCCAATATATTTTATTCCCTTTTCATCAAAATCATTTAACAAACACATTTTGACTATGTGCAAATTAACACTAATTTATTTAAGATTCATTTTGCCCTCAGGAAGGAGGGAATAAAAATACAAGTTTTTCTAAAAAGTTTTCCTTCATTTATTTTACACATAAAATTGGTTGTATTCTTTATAATTAAGTTTCAACATCCATTTTATTAACTAATTAAGAAACCAATTTCATGGGATCCCTACTGCATGGAACAATTCTAAAAATAAGATCAATATTTTCATCAAATGAAGTTGGAAGAAATTTTACACAAAAATTTAACAGATTAGTACTGAGAAAATGTATGGTAATACACGGGGACAAAATAATGCATAATTAATTCAAAATTTTGATTCATAAAGCATTTTAAGTTGATATAGCAGAAAGATATTCCAGAACTTTTCAACTACCATGGGTTCTTTTATATCAGAAAGCAGAAATAACAAAAATAAAAAATTCATAGCTTATATTAATTCAACTATAAATCTTTGACATGCTTGACAAGCACAAGCTAACTAATTCCTAAAAAATAATAAGTAATGTATTACAATAAATTCTGCAAAGCAGCGGCTGTAATATGACAAAAAAAGGAATTAAACTGGATAACTTCTTTAAAAATATCAATAGCCTTATTTAAAAAAACTTTGTATTCTTAATCTTGGTGTTTTGAATTAAAGCTAATTTAATTTCTAAATTCACACTAATAGAACTGTTTAATAACATTAATAAAATGTTATTACAATAGAATTTTATTAGCATTACATCAGAAAAATTACGAGTCCATCCAATCTTACCTCCATCATCAGTTCCAAATTCTTCTAATAAATCAGTGAGAGCATCTCGAAATTCTATCATCCCTTGGGCTGGTATTGCAATTTGTGAACGTGGTCCACCTCTGGCTATAGTTTGGGACACCTAAAAATTGCATGTACATTATACATACAGCAATTTCAGAAATTTTAATACTGAATAATAAATTAAATATGTATCGAGCAATATGTTCAAATCATCATATCACATGAAACATTTTTGAAACCTAAACATTCATATCAAGAGATCCAAGATAAAAACGAAACTTTTTGGATAATTATTAAAGCAAGTTGGTATTTTTAAAGCAAGTAGAATTTGTGCATTTTTGCCAAACAGATGGGATGCTTTTTAGTACAGGTATTCAAAATTAATATTGCAATCTCAGTTTATGTTTAAACACCAAAAGTAAATCTATTAAAATTCCATGAAGATATATTTTTTTTTGAAAAAACCCCAGGATTCTTAGAATTATTTAATGTTTTACAAAATAAACATGATTGAAATTAATGATACAAGATTGAAATACACAGTGTGTTAAATAAGTTTCAAGACTCGTTGCAAAGCTCGAGTTGTAATGGTACCATAAGTGTAAATGTGCCTGTTCCTTGTCTGCAGGCACACTGCTAATAAGTTGTGCGCATTTAGTTAAGTAGCCAAGAGTTCATTGCAGAAGTTAACTTTCTTCATTTTGATTTTTTAAGATGGAGCAAAGAGAGCGGTAATAAAAAGTGCTTTGTAAATATACTAACTCTCAAAACAAGTTTATGGTGAATGCTGTTTAAATAGATCAAATACTTTTGTCTGGCACAAATGTTTTATGGATATGATAAAAGATGATAAGCATAGTTGAAGACCAATTTCATCTATGCCACCTGAAACTGAGAAAGTATGAAATTTTGTTGCAAACGATCAACCAAGAATGATGGAAGACTTTTTAAACATACACAAAGAAATGATTCAAACCATCTTGTATGAAAATTTGGATAAAACTCTCTTGAGTTCCCAATATGATCCTGAAACAAAGCATGGAATGGAAGTCAACAAATTTTCTACAAGCCAAATAAACAAGGAAAGTTCTATCCAGAATCAAAACAATGCTGATTCTTTGATAGTAAGGGTAGTAATCCCCAAAGAATTTGTCCCAACTGTACAAACAATTACAGGCAAGTACTAATTAGCTGTTTTAAGGCATTTCATGGCCAAAATTTGTTGCATTTGTCCAGAATACTGGATTGAAAGTGTTCATTACACGATAATGCACTCAGTCATACCTCCCTTACTGTTTGACAATTTTTGGCAAAAAATGTTTGTGTGTTGAACCAGCCACCATATACACCTGATTTAGCATCCTGTGATTACTTCTTATTTCCAAAACTTAAAATGAAGTTAAAAGTTTGTTAATTTAAGGATACTTCAATCATACAAGATTCTTTGACACGCACTTTGCAGGCCATTTTACAAAATGAAATACGAAAGGCACTCCATTAATTAATAAATCACTGTAAAAAGTGCACTGAAACCTGAGGGTTCTATTTTGAATAGAAAACAAAAACAGGAATCAATTTTTTGTTCCCATTTCTTTTTACAGACCCAGTCTTAAAACTTATTTGTTGCATTGTGTACTTGCTATGCTATAAAATAATTTAAGGTCAATCATCTCATATATATCTTAAACTGAAATTACCAATTCACTGGATTACAGACTAAATTGGTAGGTTTTAATAAATTTAAGAAATATCTGCAAGGAATCAATTTTAAATAGTTAATCAAACTACAATAAAGATAAATAAATTCTTAGATCACTTACAGAAAAATAAATGTGTTAATATCTTTAAAACCATTTTTAACATGAAAAAATGCAATTAAAAAAGTAAAAGTGTTGATTTATAAAATTTGGCTCAATTACCCTTAGGAACCTTCCACGAGAATTTTCTTTGAGGTCCAAGTAATAACGCCTATTATCTTTTACCATTACTTCACTCTTTAATTTCCCATCTTCTGGTAAATTATCAGGATTTGGTGGACCTATTAAAGGTAAAAATGTTCTGAATGAGTTTTCATATACATTTTTAAAATTCTGTTAAGCATTTCAAAATAAAAAAAAGCAATTTACAAAAGTTAATACATAATTATTTTTATAATAGAACTAATGTACATCTTTTGTAAAAAGCATAAAATTAAATTTCAGCATTGAAATCAGAATTATTTCTTTTTATTACTTCTTTCTAATACTGAGCCCAAGTTCTCTCCAATTTTGAAGAAAACATTCAAATAGAAATATGCATTTTAGAACAAAAGAAAAAAGACATTAAAATATATATATACACACAATGTAAAACTTACACACACACAATGTAAAACTTACACACACAATCATTCACATATACAAGGAAAATTAATAGTGTGGATAAAAGTAATTTCAAATGCAATTGTTTAATTATGTCTTACAGAAGATTAAAGAAAAAATCAGTCATGTACACACCACAGATTCGATTTCTTAAGCATCACTAACACAAACACACAGCCAGCTGTTTTGTTAAGATATTTAACTCTAAGGTGAATATCATGCATAATTTAAAAAACATTTATTAGAATGTTTTGTTTTAAATCTAAATTCTTTAAATCACTAAATTGTAATCACAAACACCACCACTTTGATTATATGAAATATCTTTTTTTCAAAAAAAAAAAAAAACACCATTTTAAGCTATATGTATCAAGAATTTAATAGAATATTGAAATATTCTTATCTCCCATACATGTATTAATAAAATCCACCTAATTTATTTATAGTTTTGGATTATCTTATTAACCCCTCACAGTCAATTCCTGACATGAGAACTTTAAACATTTCAAATTTAATTACATAAAAAATGTCGACTGTGATGATTCCCCATGCTGTTCTCTTTTCAAAAATTCATTTTCTTTCTGATTTATCTATAAAGTTAATTGAATAGATGAAATCATCAAACAAAAAATATTAGTAGCAAAATCAGTAAAATTTTAACAGGAAAACTTCCCCAATACTTTCAATTTTTTCAAAAAGCATGTTTACCTAAAGAAGCATAAAGTTCACTAAATGAAGTTAAATGATCTCTGAATTCAGCAGCAGTAGACATTGCTAGGAGTAGCCTACTTTTTCTTCCAGCAGCTCCTACCTGAAATTAAAATGCTTATTAATTACACAAACCTAAATATGTTATAAATATTTTTTAAAATTATCAGATTCTGTAGTTGCTTAGAACAATTTAAAAATGCAATTTCTTCACATATTTATAAAGCCATAATACATTAAATAATTCATTTAATAATCCAATAAATATAAAATAAAGCAAATATTTCAATAAAGATAATATAATTTTTTTAAAAGTTAAAAGGACTATTCATTTTTATTCAGGACATATATGAAGCTACTAATCTAGATATTGATTAATACATGCACATGAAAAGTTTATCAGTTCAGATTACCAGTTAAAGAAGTTTAAATATTTAAACCAAAGTTGGAAAAAATATATAATACGAACAATTTATATAACTTTCAAAGAGAAACATTTTAACAAATTTTATGAAAACGTAATTATGTATCCTTCATTTTTAAATAAAATATAAATTTCCCATTGTGCTAAATTTTGATTTAAAATTCATTAATACAGAGAAAAAATTATAAATGAGAAAAAATATGACAACTGATATTTAAATCTAGAATGGAAAAAATAGGAGAGAAGAATACCTTAAACATTAATTAAAAAACAGATTAGAGATAAACAGATTTTATAAAGTTTTTGTCATTTAGAAATTTTGTATTATATAATACTTACCATATTTTCCTGTATATAATCCGCGGATTACGTGTCAAAAAAGTTTCAAATTTTGTTGTGCGTATTAAATGCCGCTGCGGATTATCTGAGAAAAAAACTTCTCTACCAGAAAAGCTAACAATAAAGTTTTGAAAGAAATGCCATTTATGTTTTATAAAATAAATAATAGATGACGCTTTCATGACTCTGCTGACGTATTTCAGCCATAATTAGTTCTTGTCCAATTACATTCAAAAACTAATTCGGTTCCTTGGAAGGAAAAAACAGTTACTAGTCGCCATTTCTAATTTTCTCTCGACTAGAGCTATTATGTTCTTGGAAAGTTTCCATCATGTTGAAGCGAAAGCATGTAAGTTACACTACAAACTTCAAATTAAAATCTATAGAGAAGGCTACCAAAATCGGGAAGCTGCAAGGTTTTTCAACGTTAAAGAAATCGAATATTCGTTTGTGGAGAAAAAACAAGACCAACTTTGAAAATTGTGATCGAAGTTAAGAGCCAATCGTCATGGAAAACCTCACTGGCCAGAATTAGAGGAAGAAATAAATAAATGGATTTTAAAAGAAAAAGACAATGGGAAAGCAATCTCTATCTTAATATTTTTACTGTTAACTTGCTAAATTAAAAAAAAAGTTTTTCTGTGTGCAATGTTTTGTTTTATTTAAATTATCATAAAAAATATTATACATACTTAAAAAGACGTTTCCTAATAAATTTTGTTTTCTGGACAATTTCTTACTTCTTATTTTTAATTATATTGTGTATTTTTTTATCTTATATGACACTCATTATCAGCAGTTTATATTTTGGATTATTCGCCCTGCAGCGGATTATACAATGTTTTTTTAAATTTTATTCGAAAAAAAAAAAAAAAAAAAAGGCTTTGCGGATAATACACCGTTGCGGATTATATACAGGAAAATGCGGTAATTTACCAGATTTAAGATCAGTGGTTTATTAATTGGATGAGAGGAAAAGAAAATGGATACTGCATTTAAAATGAAGGAAAAATGCAGCAAAATTAATTGATAGTTTACAACATCACATTTAAAAACTCAAAGAAATACTGGTGACAAATCTTCTAATTTTGAATTTGGTCAAACCTGACAAGGAAGACATCCAAAATAGCCTCCCACTCATAAAACTTTAAAACCATTCTAAAAATTAACTAATAAAACTTAAAAACCTATGAAAAAGTCCTTAATATTTGTATTAATATCAGTATAAAATGATTAAAATTGCATCTTAAATTTGCATAATAGGCCTTTTTACATTATTCATTAAAATTTAATGTTTAAAAAATGTGTAATAGCTTCATAAAATTCTACTTGAGTAACCTCTTTACTAGACATTTTCACTGGAATTAGCTTATATAAATAAAGAACAGATTTGTAATTCAGATGTAATTTTTTTAGCTATCTTTTTCAAACAAGATTGATATGATTGAAAAAGAAAACATAAGAACTTAATGTTGCTGAATAAACATAACATTTGATATATTTTATGCTAATCTTTTCATAGAGAAATTTGGAGATATTTCTCAAAATAAACATATATTGATAACATTTTGCAAGGTTCTACTGTGTAGGATTCTCACACATAATTTTTAACAGAATATTTACATTAGGAGCAGGCATACATTTTTTCTGTGCCTTAAATCCGTTCTTCTGAGGACATATGAGATGAAATAATGATAACTGACAATTAACCAATAAATAATACAGTTTAATATTCAGAATGAATAGATATGAATATAAAAACAGATATTCTCATGCTACAACTTATTTGCAGACTTTAATTTTGAAAACATATGGAAAATCATTTTATAATATTATAATTCAAATTCTCAGAATACTTAAAATTCTAGAGAGAGCTCAAAATTTATACATATGGAAATATGATTTGTATAAAATTTAAAGTTTAAGTTTGAAAGTTCACCAATTTTTACAGTGTAGACTATTATTAGATGACAATTACATAATGAAGAAAAAAAATGTAAATGTTATTTTGATCTTATTAAAAATCAACATTTGCATATTTCCTCTTGTTAAGATCAAATACATAAAGTGACCTAGTCAACACACAGTTGATTAGTAGTGGTGATAACTAAACCCCAAGTTACAGTATTAATATAAATTTAGTGATAATGCGAGTTTCCACAACGATATGAATTTTTCTGTGTGATTTCAGTTTATTTTTAAAAGAATACTTTTACTAAAAAATTTGTTTTAATAATCATACTCATAAAAAACCACTTAGCTACAAGGAAATATTTGTGTGAGAAATTACAAAGTAACTGGTTCATTCAAGAATATATTTATGATCAAATATGCTATTTATAGAATATGTTTGTAAATCAACTGGATGTTTTAAAAATTGAAACACAAGGACTTTTAAAGAATTAAAAAAAATTAATTCACTGTTTTATTAACAGGAGAAAAAACCCCAGAATCTTAGATGAAACAAACTACAGTAAAATCATAAATACATTTAATTTCTATTATTTCATACCAAAAACCAAGCAACAATATTTGTACAGAAAATCAATGAATATACCAAATGAAGTTAAATACATATCTTACCTTTGTCCCCTATAGTTAAGCCATGGAAATCCCAGAGTGATGGTATTGATGCTAATTTCAAGTAAAATTAAATACATTTCCATACCTTAGTCACTTTACATTTGCCAACACCCCAATTGTTAGACACCAATATTATTTAAATACATCAAATTCTTTCAGAAATATGATTAAAAAATATATAAGGCAATGCTGTATCTAACCCAGTGCATAGGTACTCAATAACATTTGTAGTAATCCCACACTTTCAACACTCAATATACAGCAAGCAAAACAGTTATCCATTTTCTTTGATGGCTCAACATCAAGGTTTTCTTGATGACAATTCCATCCATTTTGCAGAACATTTTGTTTCCTGTAATATTTTATCACTTGGTAAGACTAATAAAAATGTAGTCAGAAAAGTTGTAGAAAAATTAACTGAATTATTCTACAGAGAAGTATGAAATTACAACCAATGTCCAATGTAAAAATAACCATTTGACTAAGAAAAAAGTCAATGGGAAAAATTCCGACTACACCAAGATATAATACAGAGAAATAAATACTATAATTTTAACTATAGTAACTTTTTTTTTATTTGTCAAAATTTTTCCAAATTTAGATATATATATATATATATATCAAAAAATAAGTTAATATATTAAGCTGCTTGGACACTATTTGAACAAAACTAAATAATAGAAAAATAAGAGTGGAACCAATTTATATATATATACACTATGGAATGCTCAAATGAAACATGCCATCAGAAGAAAAAAATCCCACATAAAATTGTCTTGAATCCGCGAGTTAATCCGAATTTTTGTACAATTCTCTTTTCATGCTTGTTTGTGCATGTGCATAAATGTTGACAGAAGCCTCTACACTGCATATCTTTATAAAAACAAATAAGATACATGTGCCAGCAGTTCCAAAGAACACTGCAAGTATAATGAAATTAATAGTACAATTAAAAAATGAATAATTCTTTTTTAAAAAAAGTATTTTTTTAAACATTTTTTTGTTTGTTTGTGACATGCTCCAAATTGAACAGCTTCATTTTAAATACCATTATGGAAGACATAATGCATACAATTTTGCTAAGATTTGAAATTAACATAATGTAAACCAGATAAATAAAATAATAATGAAAACTAATTTTAATATTATCTTTATTTTACGAATTTTTTTTTGAAAAATAAGGAACTAAAAAAAAACTCTATACAATAGAAAAATAAAATAAAAATAGACTTTTTACAAGAACAGCATGCAAATTTTTTTTATATGAGAAACATATAATCCATGAAGAAAGCCATAAAGAATCCAAGATAGAAGAAAGAGAAATGACACTAACATTTAATAAAGAGCGAATAAAAAGAGAATATATTAAAGCCTCCAAATTAGAAACAAACGTACAATTCTATTGAAGAGGGGGAGATTCTTTGAATGTGAAAGCAAAACCTCATTATTAAATTTTAATATATTATACTTTCTTGGAACATAAAATATTACTCAAACATGGAACTCAATTTATCTTTGATAAGAGAAAAAAAAGAATCTAACTTTTCAACTTTTTTTTCTCACTGAAATGAATGCAACACAGAAGCTATTCAAATTTCAATACTATACTCCACTTGTAAGACTTATAAATATAAGCCCTTAAAACACACACCTGGCATTTAAATGGTCTAATTTTTAAAACCTATGCAATAAAAACACTTAAAAAAATAGAACCAAATCTAATGAACAGCAATGGATGATTATTTCAAATAATTCAAATCACAACCCTTTAAAAACCAACGATACAATCAAATAATCCATGACATCATTATGTTTTTTGTGAACAGCAAGTTTCAACCATTTCTGAACAAGAATTTATGTAATTTAGAAAAATATGATGAAATAAAACTTTTATATACCTCAGCAACTTTTATAAAACGTCCTCTTCTGTTTTGTTTTACATCCAAATAAAACCTTTTTGATTGTATCTGGAGCATTTTAGTGGCCAACTCCTGTTCCCCTTGAGGCACCATCTGCCCCCCTAAAAGTAAAACATTCATTTTCAAAATTGAAATATAACAGCAATAGAAAAACAAATACAAGATCTTAAAATTTAAATCTTTAGTATACATAAAGTATGGAATTTTTCTTAATACAGTGAAATACGTTTAACATAACACGAAAACATTTAAGACAAAATATCAGTTAACACGAAATAATACAACGGTCCTGATAAACAAAAATGCATTTTTATGCATCCCCCCCAAGGGAGAAAGAATATTGAAACTGAGTCAACACTTATAAAATGTTTGAGAAAGTTTGTGTTATTGCTTAAAAATATAGCTTTAAAAGTGAAATACTGTGCAAAGATGATTAATCAAAGTATTCCCAGAACCATCCATAAAATATTAAGAAATATTCATAAATTAGTAATTTATAAATAATTTAACATTTAATATCTTTAAATGAAAGTAAATTGGAATTAGTTGTAACTACAATATAAATACTTGTATTGATACTCTAATGCAGAGGGTACATTAACTTCTTTTCTAGATACCTTGCCATATTTTTCAGATTTATCGACCTAACTGGAGTGAAGTGTAGGGGAGACCTGTGTACCTAGGCCAACCCATTTTATTTGAATAATATTTAGTTCTAAGTTTTATAACTCAGTTGGGTGAGTGACAACACCAATTCATTCATTTTGAAATTTTGCAAAAGAAAGCTGTGGCAAGTTATAAATGAAAAAGAGTTTTACATGGTCTAAAGTACAATTTTGCAGTTCATCTTTTTTTTATTGTTGTGCAAAGATAAGGCAAATATTTTTCTGTAAAGAATATTGATATTTTGCTATAATAAAAGAATATTAATATTTTTGCAATTGTACCAAGGGCCATGGCCCTAGGTACAATTGCAATTATTATAATTGGATGTTATTTAAATGAGAGGAATGTATATTTTCTGAAACTTTCAATATGCTTGATTTATAAGAAATATGTTTGCTACCATTATTGTTATTATATTCAGGATTATTATTTTGTTTACACAAACATAAGAATTCATTAATAAAAAAAATTCTTTATAATTACAAAAACAAAGCATAATTCTAAATAATTTCTAATAAGCATAGTTCTCGAAGTAAATCCAACAGAAGTGGTCGAAAACCAGGGAGAGGTAGAATCTTGATTGACACTCCATAAAAGGAAGAAATCAAAAATATCTTGCTATTAAAATTAAGGCAACTTCATCCAAAGAATTATCAGATATTGAAGATTCTTATTCCACAGATGATGCAAATTCTACAGTAGCTGATGCAAGAAATACTATTGAAAAGGGTGGATTTTTGTTTAATATATATATATATATAAACACCCTGAACATTTTTATGTGGCAGAAGTAATAGATGTTAAAGAACACAATAGTGTTAAATTTCTGAAGAAACCACAATCTGTTGGTGCTTCAGAGTGATAATGTATGCAGCTCACTTTTGTAACCAGTTTTTAAAATTATAATGTTAAATGAAAACTTGTGTAATTCATTAATAGTTTGGTGCATTGCAAATTAAATAGTTGCATGATAAATCAATATATTAGCTAATATTGATTCTTTTATTAAATTCATGTGTATACGTTTGTTTTCTATTGATTACGGAGCGAAATCAAAGTCCCAGGGAAAGGCCCTAGGTACAGCAGCTGCTGGCCCTAAGTAAATACAATCACATTGTACCTAGGATCATTTGTGAATTTTTTTAAAAAACCTTTTATCTCACAGAATTTATTATTTTAAGTACTTATATTAACTCCTACTGGATGGTAGTTAGTATAAAGATGAATGCATATCAGTTTCACGTTTTTGAAGAGGCCAGTGGCTCTGTTTTTGAGCATTGAAAAAAAGTGGCCCTAGGTACACAGGTCTCCACTAGTGTTTAAAAACTAAAGAGAAACATATGTTAATTAAATTAAAAATTTAATTAATACATAAAATAACTGATCATCACACAAGTTTTTAACATTTGGCATCAATTCTGTCAGGTTTAATCCTAAATCTTGTATCTAATCTAGTATTTTTATTTATTTTGAAGATTGGCAACTGCATTGGAACTCCTTTTTTTTGTTACCCCAAAAACCAAGAGTCTTGGAAAGCCATGGGAAACTCTGACCACTGTGGGTCCAATCCTGAGGCACCAGGAGAAAGCCGAGGCTGTAGCCCACTTTTGCCTAAACATTGAACTTGACTTTTTAGGAGTATACTTCCACTGGCTTGGCCTGGCTGCTGACAAGGCCTGCCCATTCTCTGGCCATGCTAGAATGGATGTCGACCATCAGCTCCACACAATGCACTACACTCGATGAATAACCGACTGACGACATTGCTAGTCTGTACTGGGAGGCTAGGTGTTAAATGGCCAAGCATGGTCGTTGGATAAATAAATATTAACCTCACAAAATTTGAAAGCTCCAAGTCAACTTTTATGTTAGTTTTTATTCACATTCCAATGCAAATCAAAACTTTAAACTGACTTGTGTCAGAAAGATAAAACAACTAGTTTGTCTTCATTTGAAATGCTAAGGATTTTTCTACCGTGACAAGTGCTTTAATATTTTTTCTAACTATAGACAATAATACATAATATGTAATAAAAGTTTGTATCATTTTTGAATCAAAGCAATTCTAATTTTTTAAAAAGTAATTAAGTTTCGAATTTACACATTTTTTAAAGCAGTTTTCAACAAGTATTCATAAGAAGAAGTATTGTACAAATACCAATCACGTTATCCCCAAACCCATACCAACTTTTGTTATAGATAGTTAGAAGTACTTGTAAATCAAATTTCATGTGCATACATTAGTTTTTGTAGGAGGAGTACCATTTTAAAATCACTTCATAAATTTTAAGTTTTTTTTTTTCATAAAAAATTAAATGGCTAGCTTTTTATGAAATTTTGAACAAATAAATACATAAAAATCTGTTTTACATAATACATACACATAGGTGAAAATTAATTTAAAAAAAAAAATCATTAAATTAAAAAATTTTGTGTAAATTGTACCACGTCCCCTTAAGTCAAAATTGCTGATATCTATTTCTAAATATTAAATATCTTCGTTATTGCCTATTCCAACGAGTTTCACTTGTAATATGACTTTTTTCAATGTGACTGTATGAATTCATTGTCTTTACTGTGATAAGTACCATAGTCAAAGCATTCTTAAACCTTGTTTCAAAATCTGAATAAGGGACATTTAAATGTCGAACATTCCTGGCAGAATGTCTGTGGCAAATTGAGAAACTGGAATAATTATGGACGTTTGATATATATTGTTTTCCTTCAACTTAATTCTCGCAAGAAACAAAGAAATGATGGTCTCTGTTGTAATAAAATTTACACTGTCACCTTGTAACTGCAAATTAAACTCATTAAGTTTAGAAAATAAATCTATTAAACAGGTAAAACCTGGTTTCCATTTGATTCAATTTTCTTTTAGAATTATATATAAAGTAACAATCTGATTTAAAGAAAGCCCACTATTGTAGACCCCAAATTACACCTCATGCCCTCCCCCCAGTTATTTTTTTGTTGATGTGGACTCCTCAAGTTGTCAAAGACCCCAAGGGTCGATACAGACCACTTTGGAAATCAATGCTCTAATGATTCAGCAAGACAAACTAGATCAGTAATCCCCAAAGTGGTCTATATCGACCGACTAGGGGTTTATGATGACCTGCAAGGAGTCCACATCAATGAAAAAATAACTGGGGTAGGGAGGGGTCTACAATAGTAGGCTTTCTTAAACCACATTGTGATTTTTATTTTAAAAGAAAATTTTATCACACGAAACCCAAAATTTACCAATTTAGCCGATATATTTACTCAATTTAATGAAAGTTACAAGGTGACAGCAGAAATTTTGTAACTTTAAAGATCAGCATTTCTTGCAAGAATTAAGCTAAAGGAGTATAATTAATATGGGACGTTGTGAATTTTCCCAGTTTTTCAAACAGCCACTATCTGCCAAGAAGATGACAGTTTAACCTACATTTCATTTAAATGCCCATTATTTAGATTTTGAATGGTGTGAGAATGTTTTGATTAAGTTAATTACCATAAGAGACAGTGAATTCATATGGATACATTGAAAAAAAGTCACATTACAAGAGGAATTGATGGGAATAGACAGTACAGTAAAGTTAAGAAACAGAGAAGTCAGTTATTTCGGCTTTAAAAGAAAAAAATATAATTTATCCCAAAATTATGAAGTATTGCAAGAAATTCTTAATTGCTTTTCCTATATAGTGAGGAGTTTTAACTGTTACCAAACTCCAAAATAAATAAAAAAAACTGGACACTAACAGAGGAGATGTAGGGTTACACCTGGCAAGATCGGATACCAAATGTTGAAAATTTGTTGCTGAAGCACCAGATTTCTCCCTCCTATTATGAACATTTGTTTAAGTTAATTTTATGTATTAATTAAATTTTAATTTAATTAATGTGTTTCTTAAGTTTTAAAAACTATACTCCAACTACTAATTCTTTTTAAGTATGTAGCTCTCTATACCAGGTGTTAAAAGATATTCAAGTTGATAAATTTGCAAAAATTCAATCTATATATATAAAGGAGAAAAGCGACTCACTCACTCACTGACTAATCACAATATCTCCGGAACTATTAAACCTACAGACTTGAAATTTGGTAGGTAGGTTCCCTTCATGGAGTACACGTCAGCTAAGAACGGATTTTGCAAAATTCGAACCCCAAGGGGCGTTATAGATAATTATTTCCATTACTAAACCATTAGATGTACAGTCGTGAAACTTGGTACACAGATTTCTTTCATAAAGTAGAGATTCCCTACATAATGATTTTTGTGAAAATCGTTTCCTAAGTGGCGTTGTGGGGGCTTAAGGGGCGTTATGCATAATCATTTCCATTTTTAAACTATTAGACGTACAGTCTTGAAATTTGGTAAGCGGATTCCTTTCATAGAGTACAGATCTCCTACAGAATGGGTTTTTGTCAAAATCGACTCCCAAGTGGCGTTGTGGAGAATTAAGGGGCGTTATAGGCAATTAACTCCTTTTTTAAACTATTAGACGTAAGATCTCGAAATTTAGTGAGCCGATTCCATTCACTAAGTAGAGATCCGCTATAAGATGGGTTTTGTGAAAATCGTTTCCTAAGTGGCGTTGCGGGGCTTAAGGGGCGTTATACATAATTATTTCTATTTTTAAACTATTAGACGTACAGTCTTGAAATTTGGTAAGCGAATTCCTTTCATGGTGTAGAGATCCACTACAAAATAGTTTTGGGGAAAATTGATCCCCAAGTGTCACTGAGGGAGATTAAGGGGCATAATAGATAAATATTTCCGCTTTTCAACTAATAGAACCACCTGCTTGAAAATTAGAAGGTATGTTCCGTTCATGGAATAAAGTTCCTTTTACAAAGATTTTTGCGAAAACTGACCCCCAAAAGAGTGAGGTTGCGAGGAATTAAGGCGTGTTATAGAAAAATTCTTGTTTTTGAATTTAACTCATTTACTTGAAATTTGTTGAGCACTTTTCTTTAGTTGAATAGAGTTCCACTAAGAATGGATTTTACGGAAATCAACTCCAGGGGGAAGCGGGAGAGAGTTATTGGGGTGTATTGATAGACAAAATTCCCGTTTTTGAACTGCTAAGACTATAATAATAAAATTAGGTTTGCATGCTTTTGTTGAATTGGAATCCGCTAAGAATGCTGTCAACGATGTATTGATGATAAAAATTCCATTTTTGCTCTGTTGGATTTAGACTTGAAATTTAGCACGCATGTTTATTTTATGGAGTAGAGATCCACTGAAAGTTGCTTTGGTGGAAATCCACTTGATTATTAGGTTAAGTAAGCGAAAAAAATCTTTCTACTTCTATTTTAGATATAAATAGAAATTAGATATTATAATTTATGTTCATATTATATCAAGGGGCGAGAGTGTAACAGCTATAAATATTTTTCAATACAATCGAATTCTTAATTCTAGATATCAATAATTAATATATATGTAAACAGTATACATATGTACAACATCGTGAAATACCCAGTGAAGCGGGTGGGTAACGGCTAGTATTAGATAAGCAGGGTCTATGACAAATTGAAAACATGACACTGGTCTATGAGACAAAAAACTTAGTAACCTCTGAACTATATATATAGTTAAAACTAGTTACTACTTTTAAAACTAAAGCAGATCAGCCAGGTTTAGTGGAATAATCCAGTTCTTTAAATTAACAGCATACAGCAGAAACTGCTGCCTAAATATACGTTTTTTGAAGATGATTTTTCATAGAATATTTACACATAATTTATGTAGCTCAATAAAATAATTTATTCATAGAAAATGAGGCAGAAAAAAATATTGTACAGTTTCCATAAAATTCACACATATTTTGAATACATATTTCAAAGTAACATATGCATGAATATTTATGTGTGTGTGATCATGTCTCTCAATTCCACCCAATTAAAAATCTATACTTTATTTTTTCTTTAAAATTTAATATCTATACATGGCATGTAACTCAAGGAATCTTTTGAACATTAAAGAACTTGTAATTAAATATAATTTCAATAAAACATCGAGGAAATGCATATTAAAATAACACTACATAAATTATATATATAACTACTGTAAAATCCGGTGAATAGCACCCCCTTTTACGAATGAACCTGAAATGAATGTGTGCAATGTTCTTACGATGAAAGATTTATTTGGCGCATTATCATAGGTTTTTCAAAAAATGTTATACTTTTAGAAGTACAACCTTTTCGGTTCATGAGGTAGGGTCAGGTGGGGGAAAGTGGGCCCATGGGGTATATTGAAAAACACCTGTTTTCTCTTTTTAAATAAAGATATTTAGTTATTTCTTTTTTAGAGACATATATTGAGATTATAGTAAATATTTTCATTTTAGTTTCTGAAGTCTTCAACAAATTTGATGTTTATTAAGTTTCTTGATATGCTGTTTACAAATGGTTTATTAGTTTAGGTTGTTGATGAACTTTTTTCCTAAAATCAATATTAACAGGAAAAAACTATTAATTTTAGTTGAGACTTGTAGAGCAATATCTAAGTAACACATCTAGAAGTTAAGAATAAATTTTATTATTCTATTTATCATGAGTTGTTTGCTTAGGTGGGGTAATTTGAGGGTATGGTTAGGCTTAATTAGGCAGTACAATAGGGACATTTTTTACCTCTACGTTAACTTTAGCAAATGTCTAATGCTCTATATTTTATAATAAAAGGACTAAAACAATTAATTTTCTTAGCATTTATTCATCACTAAGTAGTAATTTTAATACTGAAAAACATTTTGCAACCATTAGATGGAGTGTTTTCTTCTATGAAAAAAGCTTGGTCAGAGATTTTGAAACATTGCTTTAGAGAAAGCAGATTACAAAATGTTTCTACATCAACATTTCTATTTCTCTTGAAAAATTTGTTTGAAAGAATGAAGCAGGAAAATGTAGTGAATGGATTTAAAGGATCAGGACTTTATCCTCTAAACAGAAAGATATAATCCAACACCGTATTCTCATTACAGATAAGGGAAACAACCAAGAGCACATAGTACAAGAACAGTCTTCCACAATCATTGTATCTTTAGAAGCTTTATGTTGTCAAACTCACCTTTAAAAGATTTAAAGAAACCAATAATACAAACTCTCTCACCCGCCCTATCTGTAAAAACAATTTTAGCCATTGAGAATTCATAGCGAAAGCGAAAAAGAGTACAGAGCAAGACTGGTGAGGTTTTAACTAACAAAAATGTTTTGGAAAAGTTGGCTACTGAGGAAAGTGACCGTAAGAACACATTCCATCAAGTAAAAATAAAAAGGATGTAAAAGATACAGAAAGTTTTAAAGCAAAGCAAAGATCATGGGTAGAAAGGTTGAGTACTGATCAAGTTAATCCTCTAAATTCATTGGACAAGTGATAGAAATTACCGAGTTCGATCACAGAAAATATCTGACCAAGTCACCTCTATTACACTTTTCCTGCTATTGATGATGAAGGTTGTGCAGAGTTAAGTGATATATATGCTCCATACTACCTAAACCTAATTTTATAGCCATGGTCATTGTTTCTTTAATTAAATAATTTGTAAAAAAAATGTCCATTTGTACCATTGAATACAATATAATAAAGGCACATTTATTTCAGCGTATTCTTGTGTCAAAAAAAGAATATCTACATATTTTTATATAAATATACACAAAGTTTAGAACGACCCCCCACTTTCTTCCACCATGGGGTAAACTGGGGGTATCAAAACATGCTCTTTCAAATGTATCACTGTGAGAAAACAATCTAACAAAATTGAATGGCTATGTTTCATGTTTAACCTATATGAATCCAATGTATATAAAATGCTTCAAAAGTTTAAAATTAATTCAATAGTCTGATTTTAGGGCCTTCTTTAAAAAAAGCTTGATTTTACCATCACCTGACCCTATGCAACTTCTTTTACATAAACAGTATTTCAATCAATGTAGAAGTTATACTTTTTTTAATGCTCACTTCTGTTTTATTTTTAAAGTATATCATTTTTATACATGGTGTATAAAGCACACCATATAAATTTCGATTAAACTTTTTGTGTTAAAAAGTGCACATTATACACCGGATTTAATGAAAAATATTTTCAAATTTTACAAAATTACATTTTAATCACAATTTGAAAGTTTAGAGTTGAATTATATACATTTTAATATATAAGCATTATCCCACTATATTTGCTAAAATAAAACTAAAAATGTTTTAAAAATGTCAGGAATAAATTAGTTAAAATAAAAAGTTATTGTATATAAAAAAAGCCTAAATTAAAGAAAATCAGATTTGGTAGCGATATTAATCTCTAATAAAACAGATGAATTAGTAGCTACAACAAAAATCTAATCCCTCAGTTGAAACTATTTAAAGAAATATAATTAATTATTCCAGAAAGTTTTCAAAGTACCAGATTGTTTGCATTTCCCCCCTCCATTTCAAAATGCATAACATAATTTTGCAAAACCAGTAAAATATTCGCAAAGTTGTGCAATTTATTCCACAAATCTTTAGAAAAGGCTAAACATCACAAATATAACGATCAGGGAAAAAGCCGATGTTCCCAAAATTACAGAATCAAAATTCCGCAATCATTTTTCGATCTACTCGTTAATCGATAACCACCAGAAAACAAAGCTCGAGCAATAAAAACTTTTCAACTACATTTAAATCATGTAATTCCGATTAAAAAGATTTCTTAAAAAGAAAGAAACGCCGGTATTGCAGGAAAAGAGTCTGGGGACGAACAGGGAAGAGGGAGAAAAAGATCCCAGAGAGAGAGCAAGAGCAACCCTTCATTCTCGGAAAGAACACCTTTCGTCATACCATGGCGGCCATTGACCCTGCCAGACAGTGCATTTACTATCCGCGCAGCCGTCGCCCTACATTTCCGTAAGAGTTAAAAGGGATGAAGGCCAAATGGCTGGCAGAGACCTCAAGTAAAAACGCGTACTTTGACGCCGACCCCTTTCCGTACGGAAGAGATTTTGAACATCGGTAATTTGTCCGACCACTTATTCTGAAGATTAAATTTAGATATTTAAATATGCAGTTTTTGTTCTAGAAATATATTGGAAATTTCGTTGTTATATTCCTTCGATTAAGCGCGCGTTGGGGAAAAACATTTTTCAAGGTTAAAAAGAGGCAAAATATAACAAATGTGTGGATTGACATGCGACGATTTTATTAACATTTCATTATCACCTTTATTTGTTAAAGGAGTAAAAAGATAAGTTTTGATAAACATTCTTTTTTAAACATACTATAATTACATACAGTCGGATCTCTATTTAACTAAGTCGCTAAATCCAGAAAAAAGTTCGTTATGTTGAAAATTCGTTAATTAGAGATTCATTTTTTTTATGTACTTTAGAAAACACATGAAACAAATTTTAAATTCTTTAATACTATATCATTTAAAAAAAAGTAATTATTCACACTTTTTTTTGTAAATTAATATTTTTATCAATCTTACCTACAAAAAAAAATCAACTTTAAAAAATAACTTTATATTAAAATTGATTAATTTTAATGACTTTTTCTGATTTTCAATACAAAAGTAATTTTAAACATACATTTTATAACCAGTAATTTTAAGCAAATGTTACCGCATGCGCCCCTAAATTTAATTACTTATAAAATCTGTTACTTTGATTTGAGTTTTTTTAATCCAGAAATTACAGCAATTTTATTGCTCTAAGTGAGTTCAGGCACCTGGTAAAAACCAGTTCAAGACCACTGATCATCATAAAATGTGTTAAAAAAAAAAAAAAAAAAAAGAGTAATTTAAAATGTCTAGAAATATTGTTTGAAAAAATAGGGAGAAAAAAAAATATCACAAGAGAAAACGTTTGTTAAATACAAAATGTACTTCGCCATGTGGAAGTTATGTTACGAAGAAAATATTAAAATGCACTGGTTCCAGGGAAAGTTTGCTAAATAGAGGTTTGACTGTAGCATGTTTTGAACTACTACTGAATAAATACAAAAATATATCATGCAAATTTATCACCAGGTCCCTTCTGTATATGGTACAAAATCAAAAAGGGGAGCAGTATTTTAAATGCATTGAAAAAGACATAATTATTCATTAAACAATCAACAATACATAAAAAAAGCACCAAGTTGAACATGTTTTTTACTTTTAAAAAAAGGGGATGGGGAAAAAATTGTACTTAAGATGACCACAGTAAAGAGTAAACACAAGTTAATTCCATTATCCTCTCTCTCAAAAAAAAGGTTAAACTTACTAGTGAAATGAAAATGTAACTAGTGAAACGTTTAAAAACAATATTGAAGGAAAAATATGAAATACAAGCTTTACCATATCAGTACATGACTAGAAATTTCAGAAGAGCTTTCAGATTCAAATTCATAAAATAAACCAAATCAATAAGAAAACACTCACACAATGTTAACGTTCATTAAAATTACACTCAAAATTTAAATGTATTTTGTAATTGATAAATTTTGGACAATTTATAGTGACACTTAAAAAATATATAATACTAAAAACATGTAATATATCATTACAGAAAAAAAAAAAAAAAAAAACACTTTAAGAATTAATGATTTTTATGTTAAAAATGAAAAATGTTACTTTTGGTGCAGTCAATACATTCACATAATAAATATACTTTAAAGAAAAACTAATGTTTATCGTAAAAAAGGTCAAAATTGGCCTTGTGTATAAAAATATTAATATTTCATCATAAAAATTTTAATTTACTATTGAGGTTAGTAAAAACAGGTTGAAAAGAGCTAATGATATTGTATTTTATATTTTTAAGCCACACATGAATGACATCTGATTTGATACATTTCTGCTAATTTTTACATCAAATCAAACTTCAAAACCCCCAGTAAATGACGATTATTTCATATGCTCTTAAACGAATTTATTCAAATAGAAACAAATTACAAAAATACTAATATTTCCTTATTTTTTATTAAGTAAGAAAACATGCTTCAATGCCTAAATAATAAATATATATAGATAAATGCACAAGAGCAGATTACTATTGGCTACTTGGAAGGACTTTTCTTTTTCAGAAAAGGCTTTCTTGTAGAATCCTTTTAGAGTTAGATTATCTATAAATCATATTTAGTTAGCTTATAGTTTAAAAGGAGAGAACACTAAAGCTACTCGCAAGTATAATTGTCACAACTGACCCTTTCCAGTAGGCATAACTAGATTCTAGTTTTTAAAGTGTATTTTGAATGTGCAATCAAAGAATCTGAATTGTTCTTGGCAGTTGATAAGAAGGATGGTCAGACGCATTTTCTTCAATAAATATCTCATATTACAAGTGCTTTCATCTTTGAGTCAATTTAGCCATAAACTCATCAAGGTATCTTAGTATTAATGGTCAACTGCAAAAATTTCAAGAGAAATTTTCAAAATTCATTTAAAAAATGTAACTTTCAATTTATCCTTAACTGGTTATTCTTTCTCCATTCACTGCCAATGGTTTTTTGCTCTTTTAGAGGCTATGGATTAGACAGTACTGAAATAAACTAAATGCAAACCTTAATTAAAAAAAATTAATTTCCAGTCAATAAGACAGCCTTGGTTGATTACATATTAGCCCATTAATCATAAATTGGATACATTCTTCAAAATATTCACTAACTTGCAATAAAAATTATTGCATTTGAGGTGCTAAAACATTTTTCATTAGTGATTTATGAATATTAAGGAATTTGGGGATGGTTTTTGAATCTGCAAAAATAATTGACAGACTAACACATCAGTATTTTGTTTTTTGAAGTAAAAATTATATGGCAGAACCTAGACACAGCAGGTTGATTATGCATTCATTTTATGGGGTCTGGCTAAGACATTCTCAATAAATCACGAGACTAGTGATTCAAATGTCAACAGCACATGCATCAACCTGAATGTCCCTAACATCAACAAAAAATATTCCAACACATGGGCCTTTTGAAAATGTATATCAACCGCAATAATAGCTGGAAAAACAACCTTCTCTTTGAAAAAGTAAACACAAAACAAACCCCCAAACAACTTTCTTCTCTAGCAAGGGGGCATGCAGAGACCCTTTCTTCTGCATCATAACAGACAGGAATAAAGTGCTTAACAACTGGCTAGAACAGATATCCTTTTGGTCCCAGTCATCTAAGGCATGCAAGGTGTAGCTGTAGATTGGCAGGTTGGTGATTCAAATAAACACTCTAGACAAGGTAAACAGCGCTTATGGCAGAAAAAATTTCTTTCCCAACTCAAGGGGCACAATTCAATTAATGACAAGCTTTGGTATTTTTTTTTGTCACATCTTGTGAATAATCCAAATAAAACACAAATAACATGGCTGAACAAGCGATTTTCTTTATACTTTTTAGTTTCATTAAATAAAAAGGTAAGAAAGTAGTGTTTGAATTACCCAGGTCTGACAGCATTTAAAAAGGGATGTCCTATATCTTATACTTATTTAATTAAATCTTTTATGAAACATACATTAAAACAATTCGGTTTTGTGTTTCAACAGCTATGTGTTTGAATAGATTGCTTGAAATTGATTGCTCCCATTATAAAAGCATGCAAGGGCTAATGATGGCCTTCATAATGCTGAACAGTAAAGTAACGAAAACAACAAATGTGCTGGCACTCCTTGATAAGAAAGATTTAACTTACACAACCTCCTTTACATGGAGGATCCTAAGTGGCACCAGGACTCCATAGTAGGTATAATGCTGTTCACAAGTTTCTGAGCATGGCCATTCATCCAGAGAAACACACTTGCGATACAATTTTGCACCAAAATAACAGGTTTGATAGCCACTTTACTTATTTTGATATATTTATGGACACACACACAAATCTATCTGAATTACCTTTGCAGGATAATTGTCTTTCCGGAAAAGCTTATTACTAACCCAATGCGCTTGACAAAGATAAAATAGCCACACATGTGGTTGAATAATGAATGAATGTTGAATAAAAAGAGACTTGGCATAAAACTCATAAATTCTAATAATCAGTACTGCGAAGGTTACCAACAGTTTCAAAATACACTACAAAGTTATTTGGAATAAATATTAAAGTTTTGTTACCTCATAATTGTTTCTGACAGTCAAGTTAATTCCAAATATCTAGACAAGTGGTAAAAGTTGTCAATTTTTTTATTCCAATTTTTCCAGTAAAATCACTTGATACCATCCATCACAACCATAAAGATTGAATTTTCTCTAATTAGAATTATTCTGGCTTTAAAATATGATTTCCTACTGATGTAACCAATGAATGACTCTCATATTGGTAGGAATACACAACTGCAAGATTCTACATGATAAACACATTTTTCTGTTTCAGCATCAATGTCCCCCCCCACTTTCTGAGGACATTAATAACACAAGTTTTGAGATGTCTAACGCTAGCTCTTTGCAATTAAGTGTCCAGAATTTCTTTATGCTTTCCTCTCTGAAATATTGGGCATAATCTTGGCTTTTCTCAACCAATGGAGCAATTTCTCAAACAGATTAAACCCATATGACTAAAAACATCCAGTCCTGGTTCTTACAGCTCATTTCTGGAGTTTTCCAGGAGGAAAAAAAAGTTAAAATTATTCAATTTCATTGTACTTACATATTTCAAATTTAATTGTAGACAGTTTTCCATAATTTCTTTTTCTAAAAATGATTTTTTTTTATCATAGTGAAAAGAAATAATCCAGAATAGCAACACAAGAAAATTAAAATATTTTAAGCAAAATCTTTGCTTTTGTTATTCATAATATATTGAAAACTTTCAAAATTTAATAAAAAACACTTCTAGTATTCATTCAAGAATGACTAAAAGAGAAAGCTTGCTTCTACCCTCTGTCAGAAACAGACTAAAATTCAAGATGCAGTTCACTTAGTTCTATCTGGTCAATAACATTTAAAAACAATATAATGGAAATTTTTAATTTTAATGTTTTAAAGAATCATCAGAAGACATGTTGCAATTCTGCAAATCTAAACATTTCAGTAGAAATTTGAATGTATAATTTTGTGAAAGCGAAAGAATTTATTTTAGAAGAGCTAAAATTTGTGTTTTTCATGTGAAATGAATGGAATCCATTCTAATAAATATACTTAAAATATGCTTATTTGCTTTAAAATTTAAGTTAAAAAAATTGGAAAGAGGAAAAAAAAAAAAAAAAACCCACACAACCAAGAACATAGTTGTAACCCTTTACTTATTACATTGGTATTAAAGAATTCATGCATATATATATTGGTTCACTCTTAAAAAGTTCATCTTTCTCTTAAGATATAGCTCAAATGAGCTTTTCTTTGTTTATTATTGATTTCTCGAGATTTAAACATTTTCCAAAGATGCAGATCCATTTAACCTTTTACTTTAAAAAAAATTGGGCACTGTTTTTGGTTAGCAGGGAGCAAATCTTACCAAGCAGACATTCAGGGTTAAAGTGTAGATCAGGGGCGGGCAGACTTTTTAAGGGTGTGGGCTACTTCTGTCTTTAAGGTGTTGTGGGCCACCCAGCGGCGTAGGTGTAGACATTCTGTACCAAAATTCAATGCTTTATTTCTATACACTTGTTTTTGACATTGTATCCTTCTTTTAAACTATGACGGATTACAATTTTTACTACAAAAACAAAAGTAATGCGAGGATGTATTTAATGCAGCGAGCAGAGAACATACATGAATTGCAAAACCGAAGTACATATATATGTACTTTTATTTGTTTGCTACCGATTCTCGCTCCATCGCGGGACATGACATGACTTTGATAACTCAATTCTATGAAATCGCGGGGTGGGCAATGACGTCTCAATAGGCAATCTAGTGCTGTCGCGGGAATAGCTAAAGATCAACATTTATTCTCTTCTTCAGTTGGCATGCAAGGAAAAATTCATTTCTATAGTCGGTATCGCAATGATCGTATTTCCCTTTACAGTGGCAGAGAAAATGTTAAGCTTCAATGTTCGCTTCCAATGAAGGTACATGTGTTGTCTACACATTCATCAAATCATTTGCTCAAGTAAACAGTCACATCGACTTTGAAAGGCGAATTCTCCAGTCTAGTCGGCATAAATGTTCCATAAAAATTTGTAAGTTTGCGCGTTTTACGTCCAAGTAAAAACTGTCCACTGGTTGATGGTGATTGACTTAATGCCCATCCCTAGAGTAATTGATTGGAAGGAGGAGGATGCTCCTTGGCGGTGTAAATTTCTTTTGGCGACATAAATCGTTTGCCAGGCTATGACATCTAGATAAAAACTGCCAAATCCAAAGCCCCCAATCAAAACTTTAGCCGATAATTAGGTTCTGTGGCAGGTAAGTCATAGATTTCTCATTTTACAATTCATGTTGGGGAGAAGAAAATGACAGTTTGTTATGAAAACCATATAGAGAACAGAAAATGGTTGCAGTTGGCAATATTTCATCTGCAGTCAGAACCAACATTTGATAATTGAGCACAAGTACATGAATAAACAAACAGTGCTCAAAACTGTACTCTATTCAAAGCATCTTCTTCCATAGAATTAATTTAAGGCATTTCCATTTGCTACAAAATTAATGTTATGTCATAAAAATTAAATGATGAAAGGACATTTCTCTTAAATTTATATAAAAATGGGCTACTGAAATGAACTATAATCTTACGGATTTTTGAATACTATAAGCATACTTTTGAGCAAATTAAACATAATGTACATAACTTTTCCATGGCTTCCAAAAACAACGAGAATTAAGAGTTTGTAACAAATCTAATTTACCACATAAAATGAAACTTTATATGGCGAAAAGTATTGCTCTTTTATTGAGGATTAAAACAAAAACTTAACCCTTTAAGCGGTCAATTATTTTTACCAGAAATGCTTCCAAAAAAGGCATATTTTTTTTAATTCCATATAATTAAGTACCATACTTAATAGAATAAGAATATTAAGAATTTTTTTTCAATTTAATGCTTTTACAACATTTTTTTATTTTACAATTTTGGACACAAAACTCCCTATAAATGTTTGCTTTTTTCAAGTACATTCTGCATCTGTTACATCTCGCCCTGGTGTCACTGTTTCACTAAATTTCTCATTGAGATGTTTCAGAACTGGCCAAACTTTTACTAATTTTGGGCATTCGTGGTTTTGTGGGTCAAATGCTGCATTATCAGAAAAATGCAAGTAGCGTTGCAAAAGGCAGAATTGGCGATGAGACATTATTTTAGAGAAAAAAGGTGTATTAGTTAAATATCTTTTGCTCCAATAATGATCAATTCCAGGTTTCTTTACAATTCCTTGCAGTATATTGAGAGGGAAAAACACATGCAACTCTTCCACAGTAGTTTCTACCCAAAATTCACTCTTTGAGAATTGTCTTGCAACACTAGATTGGATGCAATGTTTAGCATATTTATTTGTCTCTTCCACATAGAAAAACCCGGATGAAAAGCATTTCATTTACATGGACAAGCCACGCCATCTGTTGAAAAATACTAAATAGTCTCTTTCAATAATGAAAAATGCGGGCAAACCAGAAAAGGAAAGGAGAAAATAGGCCAATTTCAGGTAGCACGAACACTGTACAGGCAAACTGCTTAAGGGGTTAATATTTATTGCTATTTCAATTTAATTTTTTCTCTAAAAATAATGAATGAATAAAAACTTTTAATTTTATTTCCATTACAGCTCATTTTTTTAATAAAGTAATAAAAGGTCCTCACCACCATAGAAATTTTTAGAATGGTTGATTTGAAAAACAATACTTATTAGTTATAAGGACCATCGTTTGGAAGCAGCTTTTATGAAATATTGTCAATGTGAACTATGGCAATATTATCCCATAGGATACATTCATTACAAATGCAATGATAGAACAGAATTTGACAAGCTTTTAACACATTTCCCCCCAAGTGTATAATTTCCCAGCCTTTATACCCATATATCCGGTTAAAGTGTAGGAGCCCATTGGCAAAGTCAATTTTTTGGTTACCAGAATCGGTCGCCAAGCAACTTAATTTAGCGATACATGTTTCAAGGGTTTACGAAGTGGAATTTTGCAATGAAAATAAAGAAATATTAATGAGAAATAAAAAATATTCATAAAAAAATTGCTTAAATATTTATAAAAAAGTTAATTGGCAATCCATTTCAGTAGCCGAAAAAATTGACTTAGACAAGGGACATTTGACTATTCCAAACTTTTTCAAAGAAAAGGTAGAATACACTATATGATTAAGAGTTACAGTGTAGAATATACTAATGTCTTGGTCATAAATGCATCATTTATAATTAAAAAAAATCACATTAAAAGAAAATAATTTAAGATAAACAAGGAAGAAAAAACGTTTTTATTCCACAGCAAACTTAAAACACTAACTTTCAATTTTAGCTATACTAATTATAGTTATAAAAAAATTACAAGGTCAGAAGACATAAAATTTACAAAAATAATTTCCATGCAAACATTAGTTATAAAATAGATTCCAATATAAGGTGAAACAATGTAAACTTACTACAATGGGAAATTTAAGGATATGTTTATTTCAATGTATAATGCTCTTGTCTACAAAACAATCAACTAAACACCAATTTACTAAATGTAGGTAATATTCACACACATTAATTATTTACTGATTACTTTTGGCATTTATTTTTTTACAAATATAATTCCAGTTTTCATGAGATTTTGCTGATAACTCAAAATTACATAACTATAAGGGGGAAAAGATTACTTAGAAACTGCATGCTTAGTAATAAAAGTATTTTTTTAAGCAGTACATTAAAAGCAATATAAATCAAAGATACACATGATTAAGAATAACAAATCCATTAAGTACACAAACATCAACTGAAATTGGTATTCAAATAATTAATGATAAATTATCAATTAAATATATAAAAGTACATTAAAAGCAAAATTTCATCCTTTTCATATTACTGAAATTTAACGCTACATAATGATCGAAAAAAGCGGACAAAACATGCATGGACTTATGTCAAATTTAAAAATATTCGCTATGTGCTATTTTTGGTATACTTCTTCATCGAATTTTTATTCAAATATGAAAACTTTTACTGAAACGAATAATAAAGGCACAGCTCGTTACGAATATGGTATTAAAGCATATAACTAATTTTAAACTAAAATAAAAATTAAACATCTAAAATTCAACTTTTTATGATAGTTTTCAAATTAATATTAACTCAAATTGAGTTTTAAATATAAGATACAATGAATCTTAAAACCAATAATCCTCTATAACCACACATGGAAACGTTTTTCCTATATTTTAATGAAACATGTGGAAAATTATAATTCAACTAATAAGCCTTTGTATAGAGTTATTCACCATCTTTCCTACTTATTCCCACAACATATTTCACATTATTTAAAAAAAAAAACTTACAATTTACATATTTTAAAATTCAATTTTTAAATTAAACCCTTTTTTTTTCCATTTAATTTTCTCTCATTAAGGCTTCACCATCTCGGGTTAGCATATTTCATTCCTTAATTTCGAGCAGTTAAGTAAAACATATACAATCGGACCTCAGGTGCGATGCCGCTATTTAAAAACATGATTAATACAAGCGATAAATAAAAACCCTTTCAATCTTAAATTTATACTATGTAGATGAATGTTGCCTTCTTCGCCATGTTTGCTAAAATGGACCCGCCAAATGATACAAAGTAACAAAACGGTCGTAAAATGAACATTGTAGTTGAAATGAAAATAATCACTTTTCCTAACCCATTAGAAACTTATTAGAAATTAAAACAAAAGAATAATATTACTGAAAAACGTACTTTGGGCAGGATGCTGTTCATCCCCACTTTCTCGGTCCGACATTATATCTTTCCACGAATACTACTTTAACCTCGAACTAGCATTCCCTTCTGAAAAGAAAGAAAACGATTTTTTTTCTTACTTTTCTATAATCTTTCAAATACGAATAAAAAAGTTTAAAAAATAGTGAAAATGTAATTAAAATTAATGCAGAAGTTAAAAATTTTAAAATTCGTTGAAGAATTGCACTATATGATTTGCGAATCAACATTAAATATATAATTTTTGCTAAAAATGTTATTTAGAAAGAGCACAATTTAATGAATTACTTTTATCATAAAAATAATGCCTGTTATTCCTTTTTAAAATGTAAACTTCTTTAGATTTTATACAAAATTTTTAAAGAAATTCTCTAAAATTCAGGATTTCAACTGCTAGAAAGTCGCGAGATTTGAAATTTTTTAAAGAATAATAATAGATATTATTCTACTTAAATTAAAATTTGTAAAAAAACTAATAAAATACGTTTTGCTTTTTTTTTAAAATAGGTAATTTAATTTAATAATTTTTAAAATTTCATAAAAGTTTCAGTTATATTTAAATCTGTTCATTAAAAATATATAAATGATATTTTAACTACTTTAAATAAAAATAAAAATTTAGGATGATTAAAATAATTTTCTTTTTCAATTTTATTATAGCTTTTTTTCTGTTTCACTGTAAGAGTAACTGTGTTGGTATAGTTTGTTTACTTTTCATTGTAGGTTTGGCTGTTGGAAGCAATAATAAAATAGTACATTGGAACGAAATTTATCTCTTATGCATTTGTGATTTAATATTTCAATATATTATAATAATTGTGTAATAATATTTCATAACATATTTTGACACTGACACTTGTGGTTTTCGCTTTCAAACTGTGATGAATGAACATGCATCAAAACCCATAGACTTTCCAAATGTGTCAAGTAAAAACCACCAAATTCAAATTGACGTTTCTTCCGAAAAAACATCTAGTGAAGCCGAGAAAGCAAATTTATATTTTTGGCGGTTATTTTCTGCAGGGTTTTATGGCATATCATCTTTCCTAGTAATTGTTGTGAATAAAGTAGTTTTAACGAATTACAAGTAAATAATACGTTATTATATTCTTTCATTTCTTATATAGCCCTAATTTTAAATACTTTTTTTGTGGGTATTGATTTTGACCGGTTGGCTCCTATTTTGACCTTTTTAAAATACATGTGCGAGTTTTGTATAACATGCTATTTTTGAATTTTTCATTATGACTTGATATTGAAAATTTATGTATGCTTATAACTAATAAGACTTTTTGAATTAACTAGTAATCTTCTTATTCTTAAGGTAAAAAAATATGTAATATTTTTTTACGATAATTATTTATTATAAAGTTTTTTGGTAGTGTAGGGATAGCTGGTGCAGGTAATAAATTTCCACATGTTATCTGCACTAGATAAAATATCACGACTTGCCACCATTTTCCATCATTTTCCAGGTCAAGTTGTGGAATAATTCAGTAAAATCAATTATGAATAATGATATGTAACTGTTACTTATTTGTGTTTTGTACATTGTCTAAAGTGCCCACTTGGCAACATGTGCTGTGATAAATACTAAAATTTTTACCCATTAGATCATGCATATATAAACTATATGAATGAAGTAATTTTGTTTTATTGTTAAATGTGAAAATGAAAAATGTTATTGTTTTCAAAGCATTATAATTTAGTTGCATCAATTAAAAGTTTTTGTAACTCGGCATTTCTCATCAGACCATCATGCATAAAGATATTTTAGGTACTTAATTTTAGCATCAAAGCAGCCAAAGTTGTGCCTTGCAAATTGCACCATTTTTTTTGTCAGAATCTGACTGATCTTATTTTCAAGTAAAACATGTAACAATCTTTTTGTTTTGATATCATGGCATGATTCCCATGGCACAAATTTTGCTGCTGTGATGCTAATATGTAAGGATCATATTTAAAGTACATATTGCAATACACATAGTTGAATTGAAATTATATACTTTTCTATTAAAATTCTATTATTTAATCCTAATTTGTTTTGATGTATTTCCTCCATGCAAGTTGATTTGTTTTCTTTCATGGATGCAACAATTGTCTGTTGGAGATTGGTGAAAGCTTATTTACTTCAAGTAAAAATAAAATGTAGATCATATTCTTTCTCAAATGATTTTTGGAGATTATGTTGCAACATTAGCGAAGGCTTTCTCCTTACTATTCCTGTCATTCCGGACACTTTTTGATGGTCACAGAAGAAAAATATATTACTAGGAGAATTATTATATTTCTCTCTCTCTATCTCTCTCTCTCTCTTGAATTAAAATTTTTTAAATACATATTCTAATTTACAGATTGCCAGGTATGAACATTTAACAATTATCAATTCAAACTATTTTGTGGATCTATTCATTGCATGTCATATCCATCAGCTTAGTCTTTTTAAAATAGTACAAAATGATGTAATAAATGACAAAATAAATATTTGCTGTCAACATAGAGACTGATTTAATTGAATTAATCAGATTTGATATGCAATCCAAAAGGAAAAAAAAAGTTCTTAAAAAGCTAATTCACACACACACACACAACTTTCAGCATGGTTTTCCATCTAGTGGACTTTTTTCTTTTGTCATACACTGTTTATTATAAAATGTTTTTCTTTTACTTATTTTTTCTTTTATGTTACACACAACATAGCTTCTTCTTTTGTATTTGTGAACATTTTCATGGTTACTTTTTAAAAATGAGTTTTAAGAAGCTTTATGTACTAATAGTACATTTGATAAATTTTAACAACTTAAATTAAAGTTGCAGTTGAGAAAAGAAACTTCTAACAATAAGGACGATTCTGGTTATAAATGGCTAGTGAGCAAGAGAGGTGAAAGGCAATTAGCCTGTATAGTCTGCAGCAACAGGGGCAACAAAATGATAAATTACAGCTGAATTTTATGCAAGTGAACCTCAAAACATATTCCAATGCCCAGTAAGAAAGATTTTTCAAAAGATGGACTTTAGCAGGAGAAGACTATTTTTTTTCCTATTGAAGGCATAAAAGATAAAGACTATTAAGAGGATTTTTAGTATTACAGAAAAATGGAAAAAGATGTATCAAAATTGGTCGATTGAAGACTGCATAAAAAGTAGCTTGGTCCAATGAATATCGTTTCCTGCTTCAACGTGCAGATGGTAGATTCACAGAATACAGTTGAAACAGTATGAGTTCATGGACTAGTCCTGCCAAGTGATAACCTTTCAGGCTAGTAATAGTGGAACTATAGTGTGTGGTGAATGTTTTCCTGGAGAACACTGGTTTCTTTTGACTTATGTGGATACTACTCTTGAAGAGCACAGTTTATCTTAACATTGCTGTTTTCACTCATTTTTGGCTCAAATATTTCCTTATGGAGATGGTGATTTTCAACAGGACAATGTACTTTGCCACTGTGTTTGATCAGTTTCAAATTGGTTAGAGGGGCATCATTCAGTGTCCGACCTATTTCCATGGCCAATTCTATCCCCAAACCTCAATCCTGGTGAACATTTGTGAAATAAAGTTGAAAAATCAGGCCAAGGATTGGAAAGGCAACCGCTCAATTTGGCACAATTTAGAGCTACTATTATGTTGGCATGGGTCTATGTCTTTCAGTAATGATACAGCAACTTGTTGAATTCATATAGAAAAATTATACATTTCTTCTATGATCAGAACTAAAGGTAGACCAGTTCATTGTTAAAGGGTGTCTAATGTTTTAACTGTTCAATGTATATCTTAAATAAATTAGTATTTTATTCATGTCTTTTTAAAACTCATTGTTTTTTCATTAAAAGTGGTTATAAATGTGTGTGTGGTTTTGTTTATTTTTTCAGTAGTTAACAGAATAGCCATTGTAGATTGATAAGAACTAAATATTAAAAAAATGACTAAAAAATAATTTTTAAAGAATCTTGTAGCAATTCAAACTTTTCTCATTCTTCTGAAGAGAAAAGTCATGTGATGAGTAGACTTAAAAAATGATAAAATTCTTAAGAAGCATTATTTAATGGGTCACTAATTACGGATGTAGGTGGTTGTGTGTTTTAAGCTAAAATTAAAATTCTCTGGTAATAAAATGATGTTGTCTTCTGTAATTTTGAAAACTTCATACACATTGATTATCATGAAGTATAAAGTTTACATTGCATCATTACGAACGATAGTTTTGTTAAGGTTTAATTTAATAATTTTACTGTCCATGGAAACCAAATGGTCTGGGAGGGGGGTTGGCATTGTTGAATTGGAGGCTTAAAATCCAATGCTGCCAAAGACCCTCTGTGTAGATGGGGCTGATGCATGTTAAATCTGTTGAAGTTCATAATCCTTATGATAGTGTTGTGTGGAAGTTTGGAGAGGGGGATTCCAGCTCAGGTATCCTCTCTGTTACTTGTCTGATCTTCAGAATTCTGAGATTTGCCACCAGTAGGCTTTGTGTAGCCTCAAAGTGACATAATTTAAAAATTCAATTCAATTAAAAAATTTTATCAAACCATTTCACATAATAATTTTTTATTTCTTGAAATCTGTATGATGATAAGAGATAGAGAAAAGTATATAAAAATAGTACAAAAAGGGTACTATTTGGCTATCTGGTCGAAGTGGAACTATTACCAAATGCAACAATTTCTTATAATTTTCTGTGCAGTTATAAATAATAGTTTTATAAAATTAGTAACAACAATAAAAACCTTTTATTCATTCATTTTTTACGTGTTACTACCAAAGCATCTGCTCGGCAAGATTTACTCTTTTCTAATCAGCCAGTTCTCTATAAAAAGTTTATAAAACAAAAATGTTCTTAATTGAAAACAAAATTTGGCTCTATATGTGTAAAAATGAGTATTCCTACAGAACTTTTTATCTCGCATAGTTATTATAATGACTTCTAATGTTTAAAAGTACCAAATTTTACACTATTTTATTCCTCAGAAATAATAAATGAGTATATTATATTAGAATATATTTTATTGCTATTATATTAGAATAGATTTAGTTAAAAGTAGCTTTTTATCGAATGTACCATGTATTCAAGTTATGCTTTTGTATTGTTTGCTAAAAAAATATTTTTTTTATCATGATAAACATTATTTAAATGTTTGTTTTTAATTTCAGTTCCTATATTTTTTCAGATTCCCTTCCACTCATGCACTTGGTATTGGACAGGTATAAATTCAAGATTTTAAAATTTCATAATAATACTTGAGGTCTTAGAATTATTTATACAGCAAAGTATTGATATTAGTTTTGGTACTTTCACCTTATTTTATTTTAGTGCTAGACAACCTTCTATTGCAAATCCAGTGATATAGGGGTCATGTGGAATCAGATCCCTCCTCCCAAAACTGTGATTATTTGATGAAGGAAATCTATCATTTTAAAATATATTAGAATTTTAATTTCTGGAATTGGTAATAACATTATAAAAATATATTTATTATTTCTAGACTTAATTTCATTATTCACATCATTTTTGTGTTATTTCTTAATACATGAAGTTATTTTATACGTCAACTTTAGTTTTCATTCAAAACAACCTTCTTATGCTTAATTTTTTATTCTTATGATTACAATGTGAATATGTATGTAATTTTGTATAAGTAGTATTCCATTTCAGTTCTAAAAGAAATAATTAGTCTTTGTGAAAAAAAGTTCATTATAAATAAATTTGTTTTATTAGATCATTGTGCTAATTTTACCAATTCTTCAATACTTATATGTGTTGTCATATTTTTAAAATTTTTTTATTTTTATTATATATGTCGGATATAACATTGCATTTATTTAATAATCTAAGTGACAAAACTTAAAAATCTTTTTGTTTTTTTAGAGCTAAGTGGTACTTCATTTCATGTTTAGAATATCTGAGATAAAAATTGAAACTTAGTACTGGAAGAAATTCCTTATAATGTTAGTGTATTCATGTGAAATGTCATACGATCAAATATAATTTACAAAATATACTTAGTTGTTTTAAAAGTTTCTTTTATTTTATAAGGAATAATATGTACTGTAAAATCCAGCCCACAATGCGAACTTTTAACTCAAAAAATAAGATCGAAATTTACAGGTGCGCATTATACACTGGGTAGAAAAATTAGAGCATTAAAAAGAAAGATGAGCATAAAAAAATTAGACTTCTACTTAGTGCGGTCTACTGTTTATTTAAAAGAAATGACATACCTTATGAACTTAATGAGTTGTAGTTTTAGAGTATACTATTTTTTCAAAAGTCTGGGATAATACTTTGACTAAATGACTTCAAAACATAAGAGAATTGCACACATACATCTCAGATTTGTTCACAAAATTGGGCTGCGCATTATACGGTGAATATATCTGAAAACTAAAAAATGCAGCTTGAAAATATAGCTGTACATTATACGGTGGTGCACGTTATATGCCGGATTTTACAGTATACCTATATTCGCAGCATTTTTTTCATTTTATATTCTATTGACTTATGTGGGATTCATTTTGTTTCATTTTTACCTTTCTCATCTCCAAGTTACTCAAGGCCATCATTCCAAAGCTGCCACAGTTTGCTTGCAAAATATTTTTCTAAATGCATATTTATGTAGTTTTTTAAATCAATTTTTTTTGTCTTAAAGAGAATTTTTTTAAAATGACTTAAATTACAAAGAATTAAGCAGGACAGTATCTAAATATTATAAAGAATGAATTGGAATTGCTCAATCAAATTTTACTGTTTGTTTCAGATAGTTCAATACACAGGGCCAGGTATTTTGTTTGAAAGTGACTTTTATTCATTTGTTAATTCTGGTAATTTTGTGTGAATTGTTTCTTTCAATTTGTCCAATTAGGAACTTAATTTCACAAAATTGGTTATGTGCTTTAATGAAAAAGTTTTTAATAAAGACACCCTTCCATTCCTACCAAATGGACATAAAGTTTTCTTCAATTGAAAATCCAACTTTGCTATAATTATACTATAGCTTCTTATCCTTAGACCAAGATTGTTATATGTGCAATATTCTGGTTAAAATTTCACATCTCATCTCTAGTAATCAATCTCTTCAAAAATATATTCAGTCTAATTTCCCTGAAGAGGTAAATCATTTGTCAAAATATGGTCAGGTAGGTTGTCTGTGTCAAATGATGAAGAACTCATACTTCAGAGTGATTGACATAATCAGTTTTTTTAAAGATTATTGTGTGTCATTGTTTGCTTAGGGTTTACAATATTCACCAATTCAAGAACCAGATATCACAGATTTTTATCAACCTTGGCCTTGATTAGTTCTGTAACTGAGGATAATGGGTGCCAATTCCATTCATCTTTTGAAATTCATCTTCATCTCTTAATATTAAATATTCTAAACCAGGGATCAGCAAACTTTCGAGAGAGAAACAAAGTTGTAAGTGAAAAGAAATAACTATGGCGTCATATAGCTATTTAAATGCATATGTGTGTACCCAAGAGGTGGGTTATACCTCCATTTGTGGTACTGCTCCAATTGATATTTTTTTAATCTTTGAATAAATTTTTACACCCAATCATCTTTTTCATTTTTTCAAAAACTAAGAACTATCCAAAATTTTATTACTCTGACTCAATGAATGACCATTCTCAAAATATTATGATGTAGGAAATTAAACATAGCGAGTTTTTCATATTAAATGAGACATGTCCGGAGTTAGTTCCATCATCTTCCTGTGATTGTGATATTGGTGGCAAGGAAAATGTAGAACATGTGCTCCTTCTGTGTGCCAAGTTTGAAAGAGAACAAAATATCATAAGACTGACTTTCAAGGGACTTTATATAAATTGGCCTCTGAATCTTCAGCAACTTATTTCCACCAGAAGTGCTTTTAAAAAGTTATGTGATTGTGTTGAAAATATTTGTAATTCTTCATTACCTCAAAAGATTTTTTCCCTTTTTAATGTGTACTTAATATTTACTTCTGTGAGCCCTGTGTGATACTCTGTGGTGCATGAGGATTTTATAACTTATCAATAAAGAAAAGAGACATGTCGGATGATCACCCCCCAAATTTTTTTGAATGAATACTTTGAATCTCGGTCTATTCCTCCTTAAACCCACAATTTTTGTCATTTATTCTTCTATTCTTTTTAAGTGATTACTTCTTGTTCATGGATTAAGTTATAAAAATTTGATTCAATCCCAAAGAAAGCTAATGTTGAAGAAAATCAAAACTAATGTTTTGAGGATGTGCTGTATTGTTCAATCATCAGTTTGTTCATTACTTTATTATGAGACATAACATAGTAACTAAAAAATGTTTTTAAAAAACATGGCATTGCTTCTAAACTAAGCATTCTTATTTTGATTTAAAGTAAGTGGTGCTAAGTTTTTCAAAAGTAGCATGTGCATCTAAATGTTTCATTTCGATACCTGTCCTCCATATGGGGAAATTTTTAAAGTAAAATAATGTCTTTAATTAGATTAAAGCCTACTTCCAGACTGGTTATGTAAATAAAAATGTGCATAAAATGTATAAAAACTTATCTAAAATAAGTGTAATATATAATCCTCATTTTCATAAGAATGTTGGAGGTGATAAGATCGAATATTTAAATAATTTTAACTCTTTCAGATGGGAAGACAAAGTTTCAATTAAGTTACTAATTCTTTTATATAATTTTATATTTTTTGTATTGTTATGAACCGTATCAGTAACTTACAGAATGTTAGAATATATTTCAAATAGTAATAATATATATATAGAAATATATAAAAGTCATGGTACATGTAATTAATGATTAGATTATCTTAAATGTATTCTATTTTTAATTGCCAAAGTTATATCTAAGAAATTTGGGTAAAGCCATCTTAATAATAATGACATAAAGAAAAAAAATCTGTAAAATGTTTTTTAAGTTTTCTTCATGATGTATTGTCTCTTATAATGAATGGACTCTTTTAAAATCTCAGAAAATTATAAGAAAGTATTTTCTTGTAATTTTTCAAAGAACTTGTTATGATTATTAAATGAAACAAATACTTAGGTTATAAAAGCGAGTTTTATCAAAAAGAATTAGACTATTATTTGATTATAATAATTAGGAGAAATCTATTCAAGTAATTTTCATTGAAAGTGTTACACATTAATATGTATTAAATAAAAAGAAAATACAAAGTTTTAAAACATGCAAATATTCCACATACAAAATAGATTTCAAATTCTAATACATTTTAGTTTTCTGCAAGAAAATTGAATGTAACATACACTTTTTTTTGCAAAGAGAAAATTTCCTTTGAGATGATATCTTGGCCACTCAAAATTTCTTATTACTATGTTGGATGGGAATTTATTTTTACTTTAAAATAATATTCCATATATACCGATAACTAATAAATATTCCATTAAAATTTACAAAAAATTGAATTAACTGACATTTTTATTTATGAATGAATAAAATATAGCTTTCCATATTTAGAAGAAAATAAAAATTAGCCCCTGAATTATAGTATTGTGTGAAAATATTTTTGACAGATCATAATTCATTCAAAATAAGCTAAGTATGTACTTGCACATAATAATCAACATAAAATTATTCTAAGAATCCATTGAAGTGTGAATGTATGTGTGTAAAGTTAAATGTTAAGAAAAGTTCATGAAAATTTACAAAAAGATATTTCATTAAATTGCACATTATTTTTGTAGCTCAATTTGTAAAAATTACAAACACATTAAGATATTTTTTACTTTGTATTAATATGTGGTAAAAATATTTATATATTTTAAATCTCGGGGAAATACAAAATAATTTGAAAGTAAAGATATAATTATATTTCGTTGTTTCAAAGGACCTTATATTGGCACAATGTGGTAGCTTCGAGATTGAGATGCCAGCTTAGGTGCCATCCTTGTCACCTAAATGAGGCTCAAAATTACAGGGTCTGTCACCATTAACTAGTGTGTAATGTTAACAAAAAAATCAAATCAACCTCTTTCAAAGGAAAGAATTGCCAATTTAAAAATTCTGCAGACCACTCTTTTTTTTTTAAAAAAGTCTAATATCCTTTAGGGTCATCTTTATAGTTTTTTTTTAAAACCCATATGCATGTTGTAAAATACAGTATGTATTTTTTTCACTTCTGTTGGGGGGAAGCTTAAGTGTAAGTCTTTTTTATTCATGAGTGAGCCCATCTTCATATATGTAAATAAGTAAATGATGATGGAAATCACCATATATATGAGAGAAGCATCTTTCCATGGTGGCATTTTTAAAAAGACATTAAAGTTTTACTGCATTAAAAATAATTTTGATATTTTCACTGATTCTTAATAAACTTTGATAATGAAAAGCAATTTAATACAGAAGTAAATTTCTTAAGCCACTTAGATGTTTAAATGTAAATAGAAGTACAGATGCATTTTTTTAATAGATAATTATAATGGAAAAAAGAGAAAGTAAAACAGTGTTTTAGAAGATAATTATTTTTATAAATAATATAAAGAGGTAGATTTCTGAAGAGAGCTGTGGTTTGTTGACATCCTATAAATGGTTTAAACATGTACAACATAGAGCAAACTTAATTTTCAGGCAGTGGTAACTTTAGTACTGTTACCCTTTTAGAAAAGCCACTATGGAATATACATTGGAAAAGCTATTTTTGATTTTCTATGCTTAAAGGCACATGAAAAGAGAATATACACTGCTGGAAAATTGCTAAGGACGGATCACAAATTGCTATGTAGCATAACATTAAGCGAGACATGAGGCCTAGTAGGATAAAATATAGTTGCCACACTGTTCAGACATTAGAATAAAGAATATTTATTGTTCTGGAAAGTACAAAAGCTGTGAAACATCTGAAAGAAAAAAAAAATGTTCATTTGATCTGCGTATGGAGAAATGGAACAATGCATCTAAAAGTCAGCAGGCACTTTAAAGAAAGGTATCAGTACGGAATATGTCCACCGTGGAGTGTGATGCAACATTCCACACGTCGTACCGTACTTTGCACAACATTATCCAGCAACTGTTGAGGCAATTTATCCCATCCCTCTGTGAGTGCACGGATGAGGGTGTTCTTGTTTGTCGGAGGATAGTTTCGACCAGCAACTTGCCTCCCCAAAGCATCCCACACATTTTCAATGGGATTTAGATCTGGAGAACGTGCTGGCCATACGAGACGTTGAATACCCTCGCTGTCTAGACAATCCTGAACAGCGAGTGTTCGATGACATGTTGCGTTGTCGTCCATAAAAACAAATTTATCACCGACAGCACCACGGAAAAGACGAACATGAGGAAGTAGAACTTCTTAAATGTATCGTTGGCCCGTCATAGTCCCATTCGCAACCACATGTAGGCGCGTGCGGCCATTGATCATGATGCCGGCCCACACCATGATACTGCATGTCGGATATCGGTCCTTTTCCTGGATATTTTCTGGACGATAAGCAGTACCACTCTCGCGCCAGATCAGTTGGCGTCTACAATCCGATGACAGACTGAACCTACTCTCATCTGAGAATAGTACGCATGCCCAGTCCTGTTCAGTCCAATTGTGATGCTCACGACACCATTGCAAACGGGCAATAGGGTGCTGTCTGGTCAATGGGACACACACAACAGGTCTGCGTGCGTATAGTCCTCCTCCCCTCAAACGTCTGGCAACAGTTTTTCGGAAGATCTGCTTTCCTGAGGCAGCAAGAAACTGATTTGCCACCTGCTGAGCTGTGGTGCGCCTGTTCCTTTTTGCTGATAGGACGATATATCTGTCTTCTGCAGGCGTCGTACTTCTAACACGACCTCCCCCGTGCCGTCTACTACACATTCCAGTAGTTTTAAATGACTTCCACAGCCGTGAAACAACGCTGTGAGCAATGTCGAACTCCCTGGCAACATCTGTTATTTTTCGCCCTTCTTCGATCTTTCCAATAATTCGGCCACGCATAAAATCATCTATGTGATGTTGGGAAGACATGCCAAAAATTTTAAGTTAGTCTATTAAATCTTTCCTGTAAAACTTTGACTTGAAACAACAACTGTCCACAAGCATCAAAACCTTTAAAGCTCTTATGAACGCTATCACATGATGAACAGACGTGGGAAAAAAATTTGCATGCTCATACTTCTTACTAATATCCTGCAGTTATTCTAATTTTCCACATTTTGCTTCCTTTCATTTTGTGGTTGCTATGGATGATAGTGTTATCCGTCCTTAGCAATTGTCCAGCAGTGTATAACACTTAATTGTAAATGAAACATATCTAGAGGACAACTGTCAGATTAAGTTTCATGTTTGTAGAAAAGTTGTTAAACAAAGAACCTTTGAGCAGGAGCAAAATATTTTTAAGGATAATATAATATTAATCAGATTACCAAATACATAAAACTAGTTATGTTATAGATAAGACTAATGAGGTAAGATTTATAAATACATATCAGTGAGGTTATAATTTTTCTGCTTGAGTTAAACTTGCAGGCAATTTGTATTGAATTTATATTTTGAGTGGCTACATTTAGTATAAATATGTTTGCAATCTAATGACACCTTTCTTAACAACTTACATTTGTCCAACAAGGGAGAAGGGGCTGCGGTAGCCCAGTGGTTAAGGTATCCAACCATGGCAGGCATGTCATGAGTTCGATCCCAGTACCACTAAAGATCCGCCATGTAGGGCAGCGATGCACGTTAAATCTGTCGAGAGCTGAAACGTCCTCCCTTTGGTATGGTGTGATAGTTAGGAGAGGGGGTCCCAGCTCAGGTGTCATCAACGTCACTTGACTATGGTTCAAAATTACATGGTCCGTCACCAAAAGCCCTCGTGTAGCTGAACAGTGTGACGCTAATGTTCACTTACTTAGTCCCACCGAGTAGAGAAGATGATGTATTCCTAAAAAAGTCGTGGCACAAAGTACTCCCGTTTTTGTGGTATAGAATTTCAGAGAGCGTAGCCAGCTCAGGTGTCGTCTCCGTCACTTGACCATGGTTCAAAATTACGTGGTCCGTCGCCAAAAGCCCTCGTGTAGCTGAACAGTGCGACGTTAATATTAACTAACTAACCAACAAGGGAGAAATTAATTTTATGTTTATGTATTCCATAATTCCTTGTAAATAAATACCTAATATTCACAGTATGCAGGCACAAAAGTTCTCTCGTATAATCAAAGTAATTTTACCAAGTTAATTATGGTCATGCCAAGTTGTTTTTACTTTTAGATATGACTATTATATGTAAGTAATGTTTTTATTATTCCCAATGCTGTATTTCATTTAAAGTTGCTTGCTAGTAACATGGGCTTTAAGATTAAAAAAAGCTTCTGTGTGATTTTGGAAATAAAGTTTAAATGTTTACACTTTTTATTTTTTTAAAGGAAGTTTTATTATAACTATGAAATAATATTAATTTAGGTTATATTAATTTAAGTTTTTAAAAATGTGAAGCTTGTTAATAAATTTATCAAATATGTTACAGAATTTTTGATAATTCCTCTTGTTTCTGTTTCATCAGAAGAAATATTTTCATCTTTATGAATGGTATTTTTTTTAGTAATGTAAATTAAATTACAACCCTCTCCCATATAATGTCAAGCTCTTTATGCATTGGAATAAATTGAACTTTGTAATTCCAGAATATAATTTTTCAAAATATTGCATAGCTAAAAAAACTTATTGGTGCAACAGCCCATGAAGGCCTACTGTGTCCATATCAGTATGCATGACCTTGGGCCCTGAGATGCATGAGCAGAAGTTCCAAACATGGTCAGTCTGAAGCGAAACCCCAGTGTTTATAGTTGCAAGCAAGCTTGATAATCATTTGTCAACCCACTGAAGGGATGAAAGGCTGAGTCTACCTTGCCCAGCCTGAGTTATGAACTCCAGACCTGTGGTGTGGAAGCATGATGCACTACCACTGGGCCTTTATTACATAACTTTTTTCGATTTAATTCAAATGTTCAGTGTGTGTCTCAAACTCAAATTTCAGATTGTATGTGGAATTTCTTATTGGTAACTTAATTGATATTGATTAGATTATGTAACCATCTCTTAAATGCCTTAAAATTAATTCATGCATAGCTTAAACTACTGTTAGTTATTTAAATAATTTCTGTTTAAGGTAATGGCTTGGATTTTTTTAAAAATCATGGGATACTAAGTTAATGTTATTTTCAATTTATTTCTTTTTACATATTTGATTTTTGTGAGTAATAGTTGCTTCTAATTTGAAAGTGGCTTGGCAATAGTATAAACCCAATAAATAGTAATAACCAACAAATAGTATTAACTTTGTAAAATAGCTGATTTTAAGTCTACATTAAATTCTTAAATGAGACAATTCTTACAAAATTTATTTTGTTTTGAAGGAGTTAGGAATGAAAGCAAAATAAAAATCTGCATTTTTATTATGTGAAAGATATGTCATAAAAACTTGTATCTGATAATTTGACTAGTTTGTCTTATGGTTATAAATTTATACTTTTAATTTTATTAAATTTAAAATTTTTTATTACAGATGTCTGTGACAATACTTACCTTATACATAGGTAGATCCTTAAATATAGTAAAATTTCCATCAATATCGAGTGATGTGCCAAAAAAGGTAGATTAGGATAATTGTGTATTCCTATAATTTTATTATCAATTTAATTTGATTATAGGCATTTTTTATGTGTGAATTGTGCTTGTGAACTTTTTGTACACTTGTTATTATTTTGATAAAAAATCACTATCATTTTAATTGTCTAATTTTTTTTTGTTATTTCTACAACAAAAATATTGTTTTTCTTTGGAGTAATAATAATTTTGTCTAATTTTTTTTATTTCTATATAAAAATATGATTTTCCTTTGGAGTAATTATAATTTTAATTATTAGCTATATGATTTTGCACAAAAGATAAACAATGAATAAGTTTGATTTTCTACAGAATATTTTCTCAAGGATTAAAATTTGAAATGTTGCATAGAAAGTGTGCTTGGGAATTGTATGTATTTAATGATTATAGAAAAGTAAGTAGTATTTATTATAGAAAAAGTAACCAAAATTATATTTTATCTAAATGCTACAAATGTATTAATTATCGTTATTATGATTTATGTTGATACTTGGTTATGAAACTTTTAAAATTAATTTTAAAAATAATGTTGTTTTTTTTTAAAAAAAATTAAATGGTTAATATGTTGTTCTAGTTTGTAAGTTAACGTCAATTTTTTGAAAAAATTTCCTTGATGCACTCTGATGATAATTATAAATATAGCATGTTTTAAAATACTTTCCTTTATTTAAGTCTTAAGAATTCTTTTTTTTTATGTAGACATTTTGTTTGAATCTAAATCTATAACATGTAAAAAATAATTAATTATATAACTTCGTTTGATGCATTGTTTTTGAAATTTTTTAAACAGTTTCTTCACTAAAAGTAAGTAATTTTACACTATAATTTTTATGTATATCTTAGACATAAATTTTGAAATTTATTTATGATTAATAATTAAGTAGTTAAAATTTTTTTTTTGTAATTAATCAAAGAATTTTTTCATGTATTATTGCAGATATGGCCTCTTCCTCTATTTTTTATTGGAAATCTTGTATGTGGATTAGGGGGTACCAAACATCTTAGGTAAAGCTTGATTTTGTGTTTTTTGTGTCAATCTTTTAATGAATTTCAGAAAATTATTTTTGCAGTAAAACACCCTCCTCTACTCCTTCACTCTCGTAGAATTCTAACAATCAGAAATGCATGTATTTTCAGTGTAGTAAATCCTCCCCCATTCATAATTTTGGAAATTCATTTGATTTAAAAATGATAAATATTATGTTAAAATTTTTTTAAAAGAGATTGATTAAATAAGCAATTAGATACTTTTTATTAATCCAAAAAGTAATTCATTCAATTGAATCATTTATCTATGCATAACATCTGATTATCTATACCTAAAAAAAATTTAGATGATATCTTTAGTTATATTTATAAAATCTTTTTAAAATGGTTATTTTTAAGCAGAGGGAAAGAAAAATAAAAAAAAATCTCTGCAAGGAAGTTATATAACATTTCTGCTAGTTTTGAAAATAAAAAAACTATTATTATAGATAAGATTTTATAAATAACGAAGGGCTCATAAATTATTTGATAGCTTAATTTAATCTTTATTTTCTTGAATGCTGTAGACTAGAGATGGACAGTTTTTAAGTACAAAACTTTGGCTTTAAATCTGAATTCTATTCACAAATGACTTTTATGGTAAATTGTGTGTGGTGATGAATTTCATATGGTAGATGCATGTAGTTAGTGTCTAACCTTATATGGTTCTGAGATTGAATAATTATGCAGTTAATTTCAAATAAATTACAATTAATTGCATAGAAAAAGTTTAATATTACTGCTTTGGCATTTTTAATGTAGATGAGTTAGTATATTTTATCATGCACTCTTTTGGGTTTGTGATTTATATATCACAAGCATTCCACATATGTTGCCTTTGGGATCGACCATTTGATTGCAATTGACTTTTTGATCACCCCGTTATTGATAATCAGTTCAAGTACCACTTGGTAACACGTGTGTCATAGTTTACCAATTAACCTGTTGGGTACTCAAAAATGAGTACCCATCACTCATATATGAGTGATTTTATTTGTTCATCCTTATTTATTTTTATCTGATGTATTATTCTTTCATTAGTAATATAAGAATATGTCAATTGTGTATGTAACTTCTTTACCTTTTTAACTAGGACATTTTAATTGGTGTAACTTTTTTTTTAGAATTTAAGTTTTGTTAATAGTTTTGTTGAATTAAAATTGCAAATTAATTTGTTATTTTATGAGTCCTGATAATCGCTCTGGAATCATATAGGGTTTTTGAATTTTAGAACCCCTCTGTTGGGCTTAGCTCAACCTCTGTTTGCTGTTGGGCTTAGTTATGTGTTAAGTAAGCATTAAGAATGTATAAGAGAATGAATTATTTTAGTTTTTTTCCCTTTCAATTTTCTAAGTTTAAGAAGCTTTTTCCTCTTACTTTAAGTTGTATTAGAATTGCCATTTGTTTTACCTTGAAATCATATAATTTTTTTTTCTTTTGAGCTCCCTTCTTTTTGTGTTTAGGGTAAATAATTATTTGCTGTCATTTTGGATTGATATATTTACAAAATTAATTTTGGTTCACTCCTAGGAGAGCCCCCACCCTTGGTGCAAATTACTTTGGTTTGCGATAATTGCGCCGTCATGGTAACCTTGCTTTTTTAAATACAACATATGGCAACGCTAACTTTTTCTAGAATTTTCGTCATTTGTGGGCGCGCATTTCAAATTTAATTTTGTTGTTGGGCACCGGGTTGAAAGTATGGCTGCGTTTGTAAGTGAATACACGTTAGAATTTTTTACATTATTAAGACATTATTTTTACATTAGAGGCAAGAAAGAATTGATTGAATGGTGTATGAAAGAAGGATTAATTGCTTCAAGTTATGAATGTACTAAATGTAATCAGAAAATGGGATTAAATGAACGAAAGAGTGTTGTTTTGGATGGATTTGAATGGAGATGTCGAAAAAAAGGTGTGAATACGCATGTTTGCAGAAGTATAAGAAAGAATTCGTGGTTTTCCAATAGTAAGTTAATCGGCAATAAAACGTTTTCTCCGTAATCACACCAGCCACGCAGAAGGCATGTTCGACCATTACCTCGCTGAGTATTTATGGCGGCGCTCTCGCGATCACTCACTCAGTGACGAGACTTTTTAAAAGCAGTTGTTACACTTTACCCTCCACTTGGGAAGGATCAACAATAATAAAGTAAGTGCTGTTATATTTTTTATCTTAAATTTCTGTATTTTTACATAAATTTTCATTGCGCATCCATCTTATACTGCTATATTTACTTGTCACTGTTGTCGGGTTTGCTTGGCGCCATTTCGTTTTCGCTTGGCGCTTTTTCCGGTTTGGCGCCAAGGGTGGGGGCTCTCCTAGGAGTTTACCTTAATTTTAAATTAACTAATATTTTAAATGACTTATTATACATAATTAAGTTGCTTCATTTTCCAATTTTTACACGTTTTTTTATTTTTCCCTTGCAGTCTGCCTATGTTTACTGTCCTGCGCAGATTTACAATTTTGATGACTCTTATAGGAGAATATTTTATTCTAAAGTATGTATTTTATGTTAATTATTATTTTTTAATATTTTAGGGCTTAATATTGATTATTCAATGGACATTGATTTCTCGGAATTTAAAATTGTATTTGGGAGAATTAAATTTTGAATAAAAGTGCTAGACCATTTTGGGATTTTTATACTTAATGACAGTATATCCAGATACTTTTTTGAGTGTATCCTTAATTTTTTCACTTCTCATTTTTATTTTATAGCACAAGACAAAGTTTACCTATAGTAGCAACTGTAATTGCTATGGTTGGTGGAGCCATTATAGCTGCTGCGTAAGTAAAATTTTAATCCAGAATGTTATTTGATGTATTATATAGTATTTATGCCATGTGAATAATATTGGTTATTTCCATAATTTCCATTTTCTTCATAATGTATTATATCTTGTAATTTTTTTTATAATGTATCTCTATGCTGTAAAAGCATATCTTTATGCATGTCTTTATATAAAATGACTTTTATATAAAGATATGCAAAATAATTGCTGCTTTCTTTGATTTTGAAATTCATGTAACAGAGTGCATCTTGATTATTTTCACCTGTATGTTTCAGAATTAAGATGAACAATATAATCTTTTTATTATGATCTTTCACAATCTTTTAAATTCATGTGATATTGTAGTCATATGATAAATGCACTTATAAATTTCTAGCCAATCAGATCATGAACTTCACTGTCACCAACTTTTCCTTTTTGCAGAAACCTTCTTTTAAAAAATGGGAGTCAGTGGAATTATAATTGTCAATAATAATGGCACACATAGCTAAACAAAATGTACTTGATTTAAAAGTACATACATTATATGAAAATTCTTTTTAAATATGAAAAATCTTTATACCTGAACATTAAAACCCAAGTATCAAATTTGAAATTTTATCTAAATCTTACGAGAAGTAAAAGTACAAATCTTATCAGTTTTGAATTCAGTGGCAAATACATCATGTATTTAGCTCAATTATGAAATAATGTGATAAAAAATTGTCATTCAAATGGATGTTGGCTTAGAATATTGATTTATTTATGAAAGGGATAATGGTTTTGAAAGTGTATTTTCTGTCTTAAATAATTAGAAAACTATGTTATAATGTAGTCTGCAAGCTGTTGTTGGGAATATTTAAATCAGTGATTTATTTAATTTTAATTTAAAAAAGGAAACTAATCATTTTTTAAAATAACATTTATGTTCTGTTGTAAGAGTCAAACTATATATTAAAATTATGGTCTGTAGAAATGTTCAAAATTTTTTTTATTATTACCTAACCTTAAGCTTACGATTGCTCAAAGTAGAAAATATACAATATTATTAGCAGTTTTTTAATGCAAATAAAAATGTCATCCTTATTTTGAAATTTGCTCTCCTATTTTGATTGATGATTTTATAGTAATTAGTTACATTGTTAGAAATTAATTACTGTTATTGTTGTACTTAATAACTGTTTTTAATAAAGCTGTTAATTTTTAAATTTTGTTTCCTTTTAACTATACAATGATATGTTTGTATTTTGCAAATTCTTTTTGAAAACTAAGGAGTATACATTTTTCTTAAAGAATATTAATAAAAATAATAAAGGGAAATTATAATTGTGTGTGATACAAAGCCAATAATAACATCTATTTAAATCATATTTTCATTTTAAATATTTTGAAATTCATAATTAAATTTTTTATTATATGAAACTCAAAATGAGAAAAATCTTGAAAGCAAAATTAGAACGATATTTTCATATTTAAAACAATTGTATTAACAAAATAAATTCTTGTCACTTTATAATATAAAATTAAAAAACGTTATTTAGAAAGAGATAAAGACAAAAGAAATTCCCTTTCTTTGGCTGAAATTAAAAAATGTGACATTTAAACCTGAGCAAGAATGAATTTGATAAAATCAACTGTTTAGTTAGAGGACATATCTAAAAAACTTAAGTATTTTTTAAAAAATTACAAAGAATTCATTTTATTAAATTATTCAACTATTCAACAAAAATCAAGCATTGAATTTTTATGAGCATTTTTAAATAATAAAAGACTTTTTTATAAAAATAAGAGCGGCTTATATATATATTTTTAATTACGAAGGAGATAGAAGAAAAAGAGAGTTTGAATTTAGATGGAAATTCTTTAAAAGAGGCTTTCTAGAGCCTACATCTATATCCAAATATATGGCTACATTTTCTGTTAATGCCTTTTTATTCAAAATAATCCATTATTGTAAAGCAGGCATGCCCAACCCACGGCCCATTTGAAGTTTCTGTCTATATTATTTTAGACAATTGGACTACAGACGGTTGAATCGAAAATATCGTGTTTTGACCCTCCCCACCTCTCCCTGTGCAGTTTTTACCGAAATAATTGTTTCCCTTCATTTGACTTCCAAGCAATTGTAATAACAGGTGTTGATGGATGAAGGAAAGCAGATGAGCTTGGGTGTGTTATTCCTCTTTCAACGAGAACTTCGTTGAGAGTGAGTAGTGTATTTAGTTCTATTAGTCAGAGAAATAATTTCTGTCTATATTCTTAAGTTCAGATTAGTAGTCTTTTTCTTGTTTTATTTGGCAAGGAAAGAATCCGATGATGGATTTAATGAGTTGCTTCAGGACTGTCAGACCAGCCAGTAGAAATATAAGATAATTACGGCAGCAGAATAAAAATGTTTATTATTTTAACCTTCTGAAATTATGTAACTTTTTCATTTTATGATATATATTTAATCACGGCGCAATAATTAATATCATTCAATTAAAAACTAAACATTTGGCTACCAGGCAGAAAAACTTTTTTTGACAAACAGTGTAATAATTACAAAGCTGTTCTTCTTTACTTAATTGCTTTTTTACATTTGAAATAAAAATTTTGAAAATCTAAATCAATTTTATGCAAACATACTGCAACACAAGTATAAAATGTGAAGATGTTAAACAAGAACCTTGTAGGTTAAGAGATATTCTTCCACCACCAAGTGCAATCGATCGACTTTCAACTTTGTTGTGATTGTGATCCAGTAAAAGGTGAACTTGGTGTTTTTTGATCATATCAATACTTGAATGTTGATCATATCATATTTTGAATGCTGTACGATAGTAAAATATTTTGAATATTTTTTTTTTATTTTGATATGTGCGGCCCACACCTCAGTTTAGTAAATTTTTACATGGCTCACCAACCAATTTGGGTTGGGCACCCCTGTTGTAAAGGCATGTGACTGGATGTCAAAAATTTACTAATTTATTAGGTGGATGTTTCTTTTTTTTTTTAAATAAGTGTTTGTGGGGGAAAATTTTTCATTAATCACAGTAACATGTTGAAATAACATTAAGTACATAATTTTTTTTAAAAAAATAATTTCTTATCCTATAAGTAAATTTTGGGAAATTCTGAATGCTCATAAATTCTCATTAAAATAACTCATTGTAGCTTATATTATTTATGTGTAATTGGCTTTAATATTTTACTCTTTTGTTGATAATGCTATATTTGAAATGAAAAACCTTTTAGATATGAAGAATATTAAATATAAAAGAGTTTCTAGGATGTTTATTAATTAAAATATGGTGTTTTTTTTTATTAAAAGGAAATTCTTGTTTAAATATCAAGGTATGTTTCAATTTTCAGGAATAACTATAAAAAATTAAGTACAGGGTTTTTGATTCCATTATATTATTAACTTAAATTTTTTTTATTATACATTCTTCATTTTTTATTATACATTATTATTTCAGAGATGATCTTTCATTTGAAGTCAGGGGATACTTGTTTGTTTTATGCAATGACTTTTTTACTGCAGCCAATAACATATGTGTAAAAAAGAAATTAGATGCCAGAGTGAGTATTGAGTCATGATGATGACTTTTTATTCTAAATGAATTCAATTGTTTATTTGGTATTTGACTTGTTTTATATTCATCAATTGTTATCATTTATGTATATAATTGAAAGTGATACTTCATACTTCAATTAGATGAAACATTTTTTTTATTTGCAGGATCTAGGAAAATATGGTTTACTTTTCTATAATGCTTTATTCATGATACTTCCTTTAACAGTGTTATGGTGGTATTCCGGTGAGATAGAAAAGGTAATTTTTTTCCCTGTCATACTCAAAGTGAAATAGTATTTAGAAAGTTCTTTATAGCTGATAATAGCTAGTTTTGTTTGATGTTTTCTCATTTACTGTACATTTCAACTATTCAAAAGAATTTGAACTTAGGTTTCATTTAAATATGTATTTTTTTGAAAACCTGCATGCATCGAAATTATTTTCTATGAATATATTGTACAGCAAACTGTATATAGATTTATTTCTTAAATTTTTTTAGAATAATATTATTGTACACTAACAAAATTAGAAAAAAGATTTAATATTTAAATTAAAAAAAAGTTTAACTCGATAAAATCTAATTTCGCAAGTAAAGGTTGATTTTTAAACTAATATAAATACTTTCCTATTGAATTCAGTATACTTAATTTTTATTTATGCAGAGGTCAATGAAACAAGTAATTTCTTTCTCTTGATCATTATGTATACTTAAAAATTATAATTTAGAGCTATTACAAGCAGTTTTAGGAGTTAACTATATTTTATTTTGTGAATGTTAAGATTACTACAATTAATTTTCTTGTTTGCAATTACATTTCTTGAAGTAGATATTGAAAAGAAGAAAACAAATGTATTTTAGTTATTGGATAAAAGTATTTTGTTTATGAAAGTAAAGAAACTATTTATGTGTTAAAAAATATATATATAAACTCTGAATGTCTGAAGGTAAAGTAATTTTTTTCTAAAATTCCCACAAACCGTGATATATAGTGATTTTTTTTTTAACTGCCACTATTTAGTTACCTGTAGCTTTATCTAACAATCAAAATTGCACCAAATTTGGTATAGATACTAATGATGACATTGAAAACAGGATTCCAGGGGGGAAAAACTTGGTTTCAAAAACTGTCATTAGGGTAATTTAGAGCGCTGCTGTTGCATACCAAACCAAAAATTTGTATAAAAAAGGAATATGAAAGCAAATTATTTCATATGTAAATACCACACCAGCAATTTGGGCTATAAAACATGTAGAAAGCTCCAAAAAATACAGGGTGTTTTTTTTTAAACTGACATTATTCAGAATCACCTGTTTCTCAATATACCAATCAAAATTCCACCAAATTTGTTATATAGATTAATGATCACATGAGAAGCAGAATTCCATAAAAAAGAATTTACTAAGTATCACCTTATAGGGTTATTTATCGCATTGGATAGTGGAAAATTGTAGTGCAATGTTATGCTTTATTTGTTACATTCAAGGGGACCTCTATTCTCTTAAACTTTACTGTACGTTCTTTGCACAACATTCTTGAGTGCCATACGCAATGTGTCACGAGGAATATTCTGCACTGCCTGTGATATGTTGGCCTTTGAGAAAATTAAGTTTGCAACTCCAGCGTAAATTTTTGATTTTAAGTAAACCCAGAGCCAAAAGTCACATGGAGTTAGGTTAGGAGAACTAGGCTGCCATGGAGCTCTAAAGCTACAATTGATGACTCATCTGGGAAGTGTTGGTGCTACAGTACTGTACCTTTTCACCAGTGTGTAGTGGTGCACTATCATATATGAAGATTATCTGACTGACGTTTTCTTTTTGTTGAAGTAGTGGAATAATAAAATTAGTCATCTTGTGGTATCTTTGTGCTTTAACAGTACTCCTTACTGGTCCTGTTGGGGTAGCAGTCTCAAAAAAGATGAATGACTATGAAGCCTTACCAAACAGTGACTTTGTGAATGCATAGGAGTTTCCTGCCCTGTGTGAGGCTGTTCAGAGGCAATTTGTGTGTTAACAGAGCTATCCAAATGACAATGCACCTCATCTCCAAGTAGAATTTGCCACAGGAAATCATCATCAACTTCCATCCTGCTCAGAAATAACAGAGAAAATGTCAGTCATTTATCACAATCACTGTGTTTGAGTTCATGTAAGCAACTGATTTTGTTTGGATAGTAGAGGAGAGCCTTCTACAAATCTTTCCAAACTGTTTAAAAGTTCATATCCAATTGTTGCTCTACATTGCAGGCTCTGCTGTTACCAGAAATGGCTTCTTGTGATCCATTGATGATTGCAGTTGCCACATCTGTTATCACCTCTTATGACACAGCTTTGCACCCTTTGTCTGGGCAAATTGTCAGTGTTCTTGTTTCCTCTAACTTCTTAATCATTGCCTTCATAGTATTATGTGATAAAAGTCCCTTATGTAATTTCTGTGGGGTTCTAAGTCCACGAAGGGCTATGGATGCATTACACTGATTCAGATAATACTGCTTTACCAATAATGCATGTTCTGGTAATGCGAGCTGCATACTCACTGGAGCTGGCTCACTTCAGTTGAGAATACCATTTTTTCAAACTGTCTATATGTTTTATAGCCCAGTTTCTAGTCACATGTAAAATCATTTGCCTTCATACCTGTTTTTCACATAAACTTTTGGTTTGGTAAGTGACAGCAGCGTCATAATGCCCCTTTTCGGTGGTTTTTGGAATCATACGGATTTGGAATCATTACGGAGTCGTTCTTCTCATGTCACCATTAGTGTGCATACCAAGTTTGGTGCCATTTTGGTTGTTAGATTGAGCTACAGGTGTCTCTGAATCATGTCAATTTAAAAAAAATCACCTATATTACTAATTAATATGACTGTTTCAAAATCACAATATTAATTGAAAGTTCCATATATATTTTTTGAACTAAATTGTTGAAACTTCTTTGATATTGCTAAATTTGTTACATATTAAAAAAAACTACTTTTAACTTAATATATATTTATTCAAAAACATTACTTTAGAAAAGCAAAAAAACACTAAAATGTTAAATTTAATAATAATAATAATAATAATAATAATAATAATAATAATAATAATAATATATATAATATGTGTGGTTATTCTTAACTAGTTTAGAGATCATGACACAGTTCCAAAACTATTGCCCCATAGATCCAGTAAAGTAGTTTTATTTTAATATTAAAAAAGAGTTACTTGGCACCTTTTCACACGAATGGAATCAAAACAAAAAATGCTGTCATTTCATGTTGTTGGACTTTGAATTGTTCTCTTGTTAAGTAAGAAATGATGTTCTTACTGGCCTTCTGTTGGCTGGGAAAATAATTTTTACCCACATGTGTGTGTATGTATGCCATATATATATATGGGTGTAGATTATATTGTTGTTTGTCACATTGATATATTTTGAATTGGGATTTTGTATTTTGAGATTCTATTAATTATTTTCACATTTTTTGAAGAACTTGTTTCATCTCTATATAAATTGAACTTGAAATTTGGAAAAAAGACATGAAATTTCAATTTTTCTTAGAATATTGTAGTGTAGATTGAATTACTTTGTAGATATAAATGATTTAAAAATATGTTTATTTTATTGGCATATGACTGTATTGAATGATGGGGATGTTACCCTGGATATAAAGCAACAAAAGCTATAACCACTTCAAAATAAACATTTAAAATTTATTAAATATCAAAGTATTTTATCATCTGAAAGAAACATTCTAAACTTTTATTTTATTGATAATATTAAGAATTATGTGTATCACAGTTGGTAAGTCACCTGTGTGAATGTGGACTTACTTATTCCACACATCAATGTTTCATGATCATATCTGTCATAAGAATGTTTTATATTTGTTTATTTTTTAGAATACTATGTCAAGATCAAAACTTAAATCTTAGGAATTTTCTGCTGTTATTCAATTTTCTTGCTTTTAATGTATGAAACATTCTAGATATATTTTTATTTTTATTCTTAATGTATCAATCATTTTTATTTAAGCATAATATCTTTTAATAGTAATTGTTATTGTTATAATAAAATATCAAAAAAGCTCAAAGACTCTGGGATGACCTTATGGAGTTACACTGTAATTAACATTGCTTCTTTCCGTACAAATATATATTTCATGTTTGTTACTGCTTTATTCAAAAATTCTTGACTAGTGGTATTAAATCTCAGTCTTTAATTTGATCTAGGGATTGTATTGATAAGATATGTTGTTTCTTTTGGTTGATTGATTGAATATTAACGTCGCATTGTTCAGCTACATGAGGGTTTTTGGCGACGGACCACGTAATTTTGAACCATGGTCAAGTGATGTGGACGACACCTGAGCTGGCACCCCCCTCTTAACTACCACACCACACCAACGGGAGGATGTTTCAGCTCTCGACAGATTTAACGTGCATCGCTGCCCTACACAGCGGGTCTTTAGTGGTACTGGGATCGAACTCGCGACCAAGCAAGCCACAATCCGATACCTATACCACTCGGCTACCGCAACTCTGTTTCTTTTGGTATATATATGTAAAATAAAAAATGCAATATATTCTGAAGTGCCACTGAATTAGGGATACCTACCTAGTAACGAGTTGGGCCTCCTCTGTCCTTGATAACAGGTGCGACATGACGAGGCATTTATTTAACGTTTTGGAAATGTTCCACAGGAATGACTTGCCAAATATTGGATAAAGCTGTCCATAATTCAGTCAGGTTCGCTGGTGCTGTTATGGCCTTTCATGACTTGTTCCAAAACATCCCAAAGATGCTCATTATGATTTAAGTCTGGGTTTCTAGGTGGACAATTTATGACAGAAAAGTAGCGGAATGCTCATTCAACGAGCTAGTAGCCAATCAGGATTTCTGAGAGATACAGTTGTCTTGCTGGAAAACTCCATTACTGTGCAGATAATAGAACAGCATAAATGGATGGAGGGGATCACCCAGCAACTCTAGATACCAAATTGCATTGAATGAAGTTGGTACATGCACCAAAGATCCCAAACAGTGCCACGAAAAAGCACCCCAGACCATGATTGAGCCACCATACCCTTGTACAGTTCCTACATGGAATGCAGAATCCATGGCTTCATGAGCCTGATGCCATGTTCTCAGCCTCTCATTCGCTTTAAGTAGTTGGAATCAAGACTCATCACTCCATGCTACTTGTTTCCAGTCTCTACTCTCTTGCCCAGATAAGACGTGCAGCCCAATGGCAAGCATTGAGCAATGTTACTCTCATAGGTCAATGGATCTCAAAACTCATACAGGGAAGCGAGTGTGCTACAGTCTGTTTACTGACTGTACGACTGACACTGTCATTCAACTGGGTCATAATTTGAGTTAATGTTTGGCTACGTACAATACGCCCAAGCCGTCTCTCACTATGCACTGTCAAGGCTAATTGTCTCTCCCAGTTTGCCCGATCGCTAGTTTTTTGTCAACCATTCATGTATTCTCTTGACACAGTCAATTTGAAAATCCTAGCTGTCTGATGATTTTGGAAATTATGAATTCGGAAAATTAATTCAGAACAACCACAGTACATACTGTATATGCAATTACCTCAGCACCCGCACTGGCACATAAATGATGCGCAGCGCTACACAATTTGCATTGCCCTTGCTATCCCTAATTCAGTGGCACTTCAACGTGTACATATAATCTGATTAATTTATTATTTTATTTGGTAGAATTTCTGATCCAGTAACAATTTATATTAAACATTATGTTTGGAGTAATTTTTATTAGTAATAAAGCGATTTAATGATTTTTGCTTTGGATATACTAAAAAGTCTTTAGCTGATTATCAGAGGATTTGCTTATCTGTATTAAGTATTAACTCTTTAGTTGTAGGACCATGATGCTTAATGTCATACCTTTAATACCATTTATTTTTTCATTGCTCAATTTTTAATTTATTTCATAATAAAAACATTTGGATTTTGTTTGGAAAATATACACCTAAATATGATGAAATATTACCCCATTGGGGGAACCATCCAACATAATATTCAGAAAGGTGAAAATTCTTTTATTTGGTTACTAATCGTACTTTTATCAGAGCTTTAGGTGAAGAACTCTTTCCTTGTCATTTTTTCAGTTTTTGTACAAATTATGTTAAGAGATTTATTGTACACCCAGCATTTATCTAATTCTGTTTAAAAAAAGTCATTCATATAAATTACAAAAAAAATCAGTGACTGACATGAAGTAAACTTTTAAAGTTTTTCTCCATTGAACCACAATTTTATGATTAAACTTAAAGCATTTTAAGTTGTTGAAAATTATTCAATATGCTATTTTCCTATAATTTCTATTTATACAAATATACGTACAAGTTATGGATATTAAAAATACATCCAGATATTATAAGTTGCGTGTACTTATCCATATTTTTTTCTAATTTTGCATCTGGGACTAGCTGGGGGACATAGTTGGATTAACACTGGCCTTATATGCCTAAAATTGTGGTTTCGACTTCGACTCAACTCGGTGGATTTTCATGATGCAGAAATTGACAGTGCCCATCTTGTATGATTATACAGCATGTTAAAGATTGTTAGAGTGCCTATTTGGCTTGGATGCTGCTGGGAAAATTAAATTTCTAACAGATTTTGCATTGTCAGAGCTTGAGTGCCTCCCTCTGAGGAAATTAGGTGTCAAAATTACTTTGTGGCAATTAGTTTTCACCAATATGGTGGCATATTAAAAAGTGATATCAACTACTGGGGAATATACTAGGTTTGCAATGGTAAAATACCAATCAGTAGCCTCATTTGAAAAAAAAAAATGCATTTGTCATAGTTTTATGGAAAAGATAAGTCACGTTTCTATTTTCTTCAAAAATAAACAAATCTATAATGATGGGTACAGAATTTGTTTACCATAGTACCATAAGTAATTATTTAAAGGTCTAAAAATTTTTTTTTAGAAACAAAAGTTAAAGTTTATTATGGAGTGATTTTGATTTTCTCTTAACTGGGTTTTGGAATTGCAATAATAATTACATGCTTTTCCAAGATTATGGGGTCTTTACATTCTCAGATTTTGAAATTGATATGAAGTAATGCTAAGTTTAATGTTTTAAGAAAATTGCTTAGATATTTTCAACCCCCAGAATCTTTTTTTTTTAATCCGACACTCTTATACAGCTTAGAAAAAGGAAATGGTTTGTCACATCTTTGTTTTGAAAATGAAATGGAAGTGGCTTATAATAAGCAATTAAAGGATGTGAAATAATTTCCAAAAATATTTGCTTTAATTTGAGATTTACAAATGAATCTGCTATTATGTATTAGATAATATTTAGCATGTTTATTCTGAATTATTATTATATGGTATTTTTTCTGTAGGATATTCAGAAAGATCTTTGATATATTTATTATGTTGTTACAAATTCTGTCTCAGTTAATTTTTTTCACTTTTTAATAATATAACACAAAAATATATTTACATATTATTTGCATTTAATTCATAATTGAAAAGTTATGTTGCATATTTCCCCAAAATAAGTATTAAAGGTTTATAGAAACCATTTAATATGGGTTTCATTGTGATAGCTAAGATATTTTGTTGAGTTAAGTTTTTTAGTGTTGTTTCATACAATTGTAAAATTCTGCTTTGGGGTTTCTGATAGTGTCTTTTGAATTATGATTTGATATCATTTGATCATCATTTTGGGATATCATTTGATGATGTTTAATTTGACAAGGCCAAGGATTCCCTTGGCTATCTATCTACAACTCAAAATGAATTTTCAAGAATTCAGTGAAATTGTAGCATCAAAGAACTAAAGAATATATAAAGGGATTAGTATTTACTGTCAATTGGAGTTGTAGTTTTATTTAAAGTCCAGGTTGTGCTCTTAGCAATTACATTTCAAGAGACTTAAAGGTTATATTAACCTAATTGTGTCAGTATAAGTTGTACTGTGAATAGGAATTTTTGCTGCTGAAAACTGTTATTTTGCTAATAATTTGCAGTTGTATTGGTTAAAGGACAACAATCGTGTTTATTCATCTTTAAATCCAGAAGCTTGCAACACTATTTACATCAGAGAACTTTTTACATGTTGTATTTGTAATCATGCAGTATCTATTACCACTGAGGTAATAGATACTGCGTATATTGTTGTATCGAGGAGCTGATTAATTCTAAATCTTTCAGGGCTAATAGTTCTAATGTTAGTCTAATGTGGGGCATCAGCTCTGACATCTTTCTCATAACTTGAACGTAGTTCAAAATTATAATTTCCTTTGTCAATAAATAACCCTGATATTGCTTTATAATGAAATGGTAATAAACAATCCCTTTTATGTTATCAGATGTATCACAATTGTGAAATTAACACACAATATTTAGTTTGATTTTATTATTGAGGATGGACCCCTTCCCAAATTCTGAAAGGCGATGCAATAGTTTATTTTCTCTTTCTTACAGTTGTATTTTTGCATGTGGAAATACAGCCGATGACTCGAATGATTAAGTTTATTAATGCACAAGGACAAACAAATCGACGTATGTTTACAGAATATTAAAACAGATTATTTATACAGTAATAGAAAATCACACATGTTATAAACAAGTTTTCCAGTATTTTAGAAATGGCTCTCTAGAACAGTTCCACTAGCAGGAACTCAAACTTAAAGTCTGTCTTATCTCAGGCGATGCACTAGCGGATTCTGAATTTAATAGATTCAGCGGTTGTCTCAAAGGTCCCATATATAGCCTTATGAAAATTTCCAGATGGATCGATTCTGGAGACTTCTTGATGGTTCCTGTTAATTTTTTGCCAAATCTGTCCCTAAGGACGATAAAGTCACCTATCTGGTAACCCTGCTCACATTTCCTAGAACTGTCATAATATTATTCAAGTTCATGCTGGGAAGTGCACTTTCCCTGTAAAACTCAGTTTTCCACAAGTAGTGTATCACTGCTGGGAAAACAACATATGCTGCATGTTTCAGTATGTATATAAACATTGTTTTCATAATTTTGAGAATTGATTTCTTTGAGTTGAGATTATATATAATTTTTTAATATTGTTTTAGAAATAGTTAACTTTTTGTCAAATTTGTATTGTAGTATTCGGGAATTTTAAACTCTGAAGCAATAGTTGCACAGTTGAGTAATTTTTGTATTAACTGCAAAAAATCTTCATTGTACTTTTCTCAAATTTAAAATTATTTTTCTGTAATTCATGAAGAACTAAATAAAGAGTTGACAAGATGGTTTCCTTTGTGGTTTATGCAAATCAGAATGCTATTGCATTGCCTTGAATGTGATGTGCCTTATTTAATCCATTTGTAGGCTTTTAAGAAAGTCTAGTTGATATAAATATCCTAAACACATTTATTAGGGATTTAAAAAAATGCTGCATGTGGTAGTTAAAAAATCATGTGACACACATTTTTTTGGTAACTATGTGTCAAGGATGATTATCAATAAAAGGGATAATTTCTGTTATGTTCTAATTTTTCAATTTATCTCATTTTCATTATTTTGAGATTTTAATTTTTTTTACAAATCTGTATCAAGTATTCCATAGTCAAATATATTCGAAATTTAAATAGAAGATTTCAATATATATATAATTACCTGTCATATTATTTTCACAGTAATGAAAACAATTAGTATTTGTTCCCCAGAAAAGATTGATCTTCTCAAATTGGATTATAAATAGGGAATTTACTTTTCCTATATTATGAATAAATGTTGTTGCTGTATGCATTAAAGATAATATCTTGCTGAAAATTTTGTTCTTTTATTTCAATGTAAAGATGTAGACTGTGTGTTAAATATTTGAGTTTATTTTTTTAATGAGATATTAATTTCTGATTATTCTTATTGTCTAGTTAATATTAACTTATAATTTATTAATGCTCAATAAATATTGAATTGCTTATTATATTGAATAATACACTCATTGCCATAAAAATTGCACACCAAGAACATAAGTTGGCATGTAGGTACATGTTGGGCAGATATGCAAATGATTAGAAATGCAGCGTAATTGCACATTGCATAATACCTCTAGAGGGTGTTGAACTTCGTTCTCTGTAGAGTATAAAACAGGTAAGCAGAGCTTGTTTGAGTGTACTTAATCTTTTGCAAAGGAAACGCTGAGGTAGACATGTAGTTACGCCGCCATCGAAGATAATATGAGTAGATGTCAGAGTTTATAAGTGAGTCAGAGTTATATAAAAATTATCAGGATAATGGAAGCTGAGTAGTCAGCTCAGCGAGTAGCTCGTCAAGTAGGCCATTCTAATTTGATTGTGTGGAGGTGTTGGAACCATTGGACAGAAGAGATGTCATTTACGAGGCGATCAGGCTCAGGACGTCCTCGACAGACCAGTCATTGAGAATACTGTCACATCATACGACATGCATGCGTAGAGCCAGCTGCCTGATTTGCGCTGTCCAGACGCAGGCAGCACCTTCACTATGGCCCCCTGTGTTTTCCTGAACCATCGCAAGGCACCTGGCCGAAGGACATCTGGTATTGCGGTTCCCATTACGTCGCTGCCAATGACAACCACCCACCGTTGCCTCCGTTTGGAGTAGTGTCACACATGACGGTATTGCATGACAATGGAATGGCACCAGGTCATCTTCAGCGATGAATCTAGATTTAATTTGAGCAGCGATGACAATCGTGTTCGTGTGTGGCCCCATGGTGAATGCCTCTATCCTGCCTTTGTTTTACAGCAACTCACCGCTCCCATAGCTGGTGTGATAGTATGGGGTGTCATTGTTTATGGTACACGGTCACCCCTAATATTGATCCATGGCACAATGACAGCCAGCAGTGCATCTATGACATCCTTCAACCACATGAGTTGCTACTCATAGCAGGGCTCCCAGGAGCCATTTTTCAACAAAACAATGCTCGGCCCTACACAGCAAAAATGCCTCTGCCACATTACCACCCTTCTTTGGCCTGCTCGATCCCCAGATTTGTCACCAATTGAGCACATCTGGGATGGCAAGTTGGACAGCCTTCGAGTTTGGTCGAAATAGAGGCGTGTTTACAGCAACTGTGGAGCATGCGTGAAATGTCTCAGGATGTCATACGGAACTTGTATGCCTCATTGCCTACTTGTATCTCATCGGGCATTTGCGCTAGAGGGGGTCCAGCAGAGTACTAAAACTTCCGTTCATTTGTCCTTTTTTCTGCAATAAATGATCCTTTTTTTATTTTTAATTTACTTATATCAAAGTAGTACTTGCATATGTAAAAAGTTTCGTTTCATTTTGACGATTTTTTCTTGGTGTGCAAATTTTTATCTCAGTGTACATTACCATTTGTCATCAAATAAAAGTTAATGCAATTTTTTTTAAAGCTGGAAGACAGGATTATTTATCAATAATAGGATATAATTTGATTTATAATAGGATTAGTTTTGAAAGTCCTTTATAAAAGGAAAATTACTTTCCTGAAAATTTTGACACTTATGATTAGGTTTCATTCCCCACAGAAAACAAGTTTGATATCTTTATGTAACTTATATAAGATTAATTTGAAATGTTATTCTTTGATTATACATACTAAATAAAAACAGTATGTTCAGCAAAATGAATTTAGTAATTTAATCCTTCTAATTTAATGTCTTTAAATTGGTAAAAGGTTACTGAAAGAAAATGTTCATCAAGTATGTGAAATATTTTTATATTATTAAATGTGCAATTATTAATAACCAATAGCATACATAATATTGTATGGCAGTAAAAAATAAACTTTTAAATATTTTATACAATTTTTAAAATATATTAAATGGCTTAAAATGAGCAAAAAAGATTTCTGTATTTTTTTGAAATCAAACTGATACTTTGTGCTTTAATTGGTGCTTTAATGTTATTTGTTTTTGTTTTGAAAGTAGCTCATTAAAAATGGAAATGAATTCATACTAAGATATTGTATTTTCTTTATGGCAATACACCTTTCATTACTTTCTTTTTGTTTGTAAACAATTTATTTAAAAGAGAATGCAATGCAATGCATTTTTTAACATAGAAAATATGCATCAAGTTAAAGCTCCTAATTATGAAAGCAATATTGCAAGAAAATTAATGTTCAAGAAATCATTTGATACCTGGCAGTTATTACTGTTTGATGCTTCTAAGAGTGTATATTTCTTCATACTTTCTTTTGTTTCTAAATTTTTTATTTGCTTATATCATTCTTTAATATCTTAAATATAGTAAATATTGGCTGCAGTTATTCTAATCGTAAATCAGGAATATATTTATAAACTTTAACAAAACTCTCACTATGTGTAATAACTTAAATTGATATCTACTCAGAATTTGAATCTTTTTTATTTATAACATCTAATTCATAAATCCTAATACCCTATTTCAAAATGCTTCTCAATTTATCTTTTTCTAAAGAATTAAAAACATTATGTTGGTATATTTATTACTGATTCTTTAGACCTTGAATTTTTGGTAGATTTATTGGCAATTTCAAGAAATTCAAGATCATTAATTGTTTTCATGTGCCTTCTTAACTGGTATTAATATTCCCTAAATAATAATGCCATTTTTATAACTACTTAATCCCTTCACCTAAACATGTGAATGTATTTTTTATAATGTATTTTTCCCTGTTCTTCCCTGTATATAAAAACTTGATATTTGAATAACTCTCTCGTATTTTGATATTGTACGAGAAATATGCTCAAATAAATGTAATGTAAATTTTTTGCAGGCAAATATATTTCACACATATATAATTGATACACATTGCAATTGCATGGCAATATGATAATAGCAACACATAAAAGCACACAAAATTCTGGCTTATATCGATGGCTAAAATTATAAATAGTTAAAATCAAAGAAATCCCACATTACAATCTGGAGCTGTTTCATTGGGTTTGTAATGAATTTTTTTTTTATATTTTATCGCATATTGTTGCTGGTGTTAGTGTTGATGTATTAAAAGAAGTCACCAACACACACACATGGTCCCTATAACCAAAAGCTTCAATTTGTTTTCTTTTAAACATTTTCATAATTTTTGAAATTCAGGCTTAATAGAGCTAAGGAGTACTTAATTGTAAAATTAAGAATAATTTAATACATTTTAAAAGACAGGAAAAGGAAATGCTGCAAATATTTAATTTGATGTAAAAAAAATGTTGGAAGTCAAAATCTATGATTATAGTATCTTTGATAATTATTGTAAAACCTGTTAAATCTCGAGAACCTTTTCATAATATATGTAATTTTATCGACCAGTTATATGGAAGGAAAGTAGATACATGGACATTCTTTTTTCTTAGAAAATAAGAAAATATTGATAAAAAATAAGAGGGTACAAATTTGATAAAAATATGTTTAAATAAAAATATTTTGAGAAATTTATTGGAACTATTCTTAAGAATTGCTGAAGTTTATTATAATTTATATCTGTTGTTAAAATTTAAAATCACATTGTTTTATGTCTTCATTTAGGATATGATTAATTTATTTTTTCTTTTTATAGACATTTGCATTTTACAAATGGTTAGATATCACTTTCCTTACATCATTTCTTATGTCATGTTTCATGGGATTTGTATTGATGTATTCAACAGTTTTGTGTACAGCTTATAATTCTGCATTAACAACTACAATTGTTGGAGTCATCAAAGTAAGTGTGAATTTTTCAAAATCTGATTTTCATTTTTTTAAAATTAAGTTACAAAATTGTTTAATGTTTAATGACCACTTTTAAGTAAATATCTCTGCTGTGAATGTTGCTTGTTCTTTTATGTATATTTATGTTGTGCCCTGGCCTGCCTATTCTTACCTGCATGAATTTAATAGCTATGAATGACATTTTGTTGATATTTCCATTTGTAACTTTTTAAAAATAAATATCTTTAATATAGTTCATAGTTTTAGATGGCTACAATGCAGTAAAAATTTAATTTCTTAGAAAAGTAGGGAAAGGGAAGGTATTTTTGATACAAATAATCAGTGTTGAATAGATATCCAAGCTATTTTTATGTGAATATGTTCTCTCCCTCATTATTTTTAAATTGATTCAAATTCCATACTTTCTTGCAAAAATAATTTATGTTCAAAGACAACACTTGGAAATAACACCAAAAAAGATATTGTGCTTGAATGCATGTTGTATAATTTTTTTTTGGATCAAATTCAGTTTTTTTATATTGTTATATTTTGCGATGTATTTATTTCAAAAGTTGACATATAATGGTTGTATGCAGGATTCTCTACCTTTTTCATAGAGATATGGAAAAATATTTGAAAAAGCTAAAATATATCTTGTACAATTTCAGTTTTAAAACTAAATTAAACAAATATCAAAACAATTCACCATATTTTTTTTATAGCTCCTGCATAAAAAGGAATATTTAAGCTTAAATGTTATATCTTGATGTTAGAGTGAAAATAGAAATAATTTTATCTATAGAAAATCAAATTTGTCAAAAATCTAGTTATTAATGCTGTCAAGATGTATAATATATTTTTTTAAGTTGAAAAATAATTCTCTAATGTATTGACAAATACATATGCAATCATGCATGTACATATGTACACTTGCAAAGAGCAAGTTAAAGCCGTGAAATTTGTGAATTAGAAAAAATATAAACTTGTTTTACTTTTGTGTGTAGAAATTGGGCAGGTTGAATTAAAACTAAGTACTCAAACATTAAAATTCTTGCATCATAAATGCATAATCAACCAAAAATTTCATGAAATAAAGAAAAGGAAATAGTACAATATTAGATTCATTTGGATTCAAAACTGATTATGAAACAGTAAATTGACTCTGCCATTGTTAACGAATTTTCAAGATCAAAACTTATGAAGGTTCTGGCTGGTATCACTTGGGACTCAACCCAAGATATCCCATTTAATGCCTATAAAAATTTCATTCACCCTGTGGTGGAATATGGTAATAATGTTCTAATTTCTGCCTCCGATTATATATATACTAGAAACAAGTTCTATATTTTCCAGAACAGCATGTTACAACAGATCACTGGGGGAGCTAAATCTTAGCTCTCATAATTGTTGTGGAGCTCCAGACAGAACCCGAACCTTTAAGTCATAGGTCTAATAGGAGTGCTATGATCCTTGTTGAAAAAATCTCGAAAAGAGAAAACAATTTCTTAAGTTGTTACAGATCAGTAAATGAGAGATTAAAATCCTGTAGATTATTTCTTCCAATTAATGATTTCTATGACATGATATTCCTTCACCAAATTGCCAGGTTTCCCCCCTAGAATAGAATTCTATTATGGACCTAGACGTATTGGAAGGACACCTCAATTTTGATTGGAATGTAAATAGGCAACACTCTGTACAGAGTGAGTTAAAAAATGCTGCCTTCGCTACCATGTACAACAGATACCCATCTGAAAATTGGCTCCATGTATACACAGATGGCTCCGTAAAAAATGCAGTAAAGAATTCTGGTGCTGGAGCCTATTCTAACATCTTTAATATTAATTGCCATGTGGGAAAGTACTATGACAATTTTGATGCTGAGATTGCAGCTATAATATATGGAATCGATGATTTAAGAAATAGCTGTGATCACAATATTATTTTCTTTATTGATTCATGAGCTGCTGTTTGTCACTTATCAATTTAAATGAAAACCCAAATGCCCTGGTTCATTCTTGGAGAATAAAACTGTACAATTTAGTTAAAACCAGGGACCACATTGCTCATTAGTGGATTCAGAGTCGCAGTGACATTAATGTAAATAAACTGGCAGATAGAATTGCTAAAATTGGGTCTCTTATGACCCAGCCTGATTCCATTATACCATTATGCAATATAAAAAGAATAATACACCATAAAATAAAAGATACCAGAATTTCTTTGCATATTGATGTACCTTTGTGACAAAGCAGTGGAAACTTCTGCTTAACAAAAATAATAAAATCCCTAGTTCCTCCTCTAGGGCTGTTAGAGTTGCTTGTTTTAGAATGGCAACTGGGCATGATTATCTAAAAAATCATTTACACTGTATAGGAATCATGGATTCAGCTTGTTGCCCTTTGTGCCAGCATGGTGATATAGATGGAGACCACTTCAAGAACTGTCCTGCAGTTTTCAAGTTTTTAGCTTACAACTCTATTGAAGCAAATGAATGATTTCATTGTTGTTTTTATACCTTTTCATTACTATACTGAGTTGCTCATTAAATGATGGTAGAAATGCCACAGACAGGCATGAGATTAAAAAAAAGATTTAAATATATATATTTAAGTAATTGTATATGTTCTCCCTAATCTTTAATTTATTTCTACATAGTAAAAAATAAGATATTTGTAACAATGTTTGAGAGGAATCTCAAGAGTTTTGTTTTTATATTATCTCTTGTAAATATGAATTATGAAAAACATTTAACATATCGATTTTGAGTTGTAATGTTGAAAATAAGAGTATTCTTATCAAATGTGATAAAATGTAAAATTAATTCACGGACTTCACTTTTCTTTTGCGTTATAAATATATTCAAAGTGACTTTATAAATAATCTATACTGTGTTATAGATTTTTGTTGTATATGATTTTAAACACTAAGTTATTTTGTGAAGCAAAAAATTTTACCAAACATTTCTTACAAAATTTGCAAAATCTTATTTTTAATTTTTCTATGTTTAAACTTTTTTAAAAATTAAACAAAACCAAACTGTTTTCTTCTTAGTTTATTGAGCACATATTCAAATATGTTAAATTATTGATACAATCTACATTTATTGTATGTGCTACATAGATAATTTTCTTTTAAAGTTCAACTATTTGAGAATCTGTTTTTTTCCCACACAGAATGCAAATGCAGGATTTCTTGTCATGAAATTTTATATGAAACATGTTTCTTTCAAAAATTTTTCATTAAGTGTATGGATTCACTAATAGTGTATACTCAAACCTTATTGATACTCAACTATTTATTTTATTCTAATCCTCAAGTTGTCAGTTAGCTGAAATAATATAAATTTGTGATGCTTTAAATTTGGGGAAAAAAATGGACGGAATGAACGAATGAACACTGTTATCAATTACATCGTTATTGTTTTGCTGTTAAAATTCATAGAGTGTGTTTGTTCTGTTGGAGGGGGTAAATATATTAGAACCCTGTTTTCATTTATTATTTCTACTTGTCTGAGAATTTTTATTTGTTTTAGAAATTACTAATTTTGTAACATATGAAATTGTTCTTAATTCAAATAATTTTTGTACTTTTATGTATTAAATATCTGAATTTTCAAATATTTTAGTTTTGTTTCTTATATTTCTTTGAGAAATTATGTTGTGAGATTTGTCGTTTCCCTTTCAGTTTTCTGTGAAGTTTTAATTAAATTGTTTAATTTGATAACACAAGATTTTGAAATTAAGATATTTTATTATGCTTCATCTATAATATTGAGCTTTATTTTAACTAATACTTTTTTATTTACAGAATATTTTGGTTACTTATATAGGAATGTACCTAGGTGGTGATTACATTTTCAGTTGGACAAATTTCTTGGGATTAAATATCAGGTAATTTTAAATCTTTAACATTTTAGAAATTTTGTGACACATGAGCACAATTAAAATGCACAGAATGATGTGTGCATGACAATTAATATATATATTTTTTATTCTATATTTTGCTGATTTAGAAAATATGAGCTCTGTCATTTTTTTAAAAGAGTTAGGACATAAAATTAATTTGATATTATTGTGACCATATATATTAATAAAATAAATATGTATGGGCTATGCAACATTGGGAGATGATGCAACATTGCATCAGTCACCAGATCTGACCAATCAGTGTGCCAGAAGCCTGGAAATCATATCAGTAAAGAGAATACCAGAACTTCTGGTAATGGGATATTTAAGTTTAAATCCTTTGGAATGAAGAGGAAGAATGCTTTTACCCAGTGCAAACTTTTCATGTGTGTTTTCTGTTGCTTTTATGTAATGCATACTTGTATAATATAGTGTCAAGAATCCTTAATAAAGTCATAATTATAATCTAGATATCTCTTTTCAACAAATCTAATGCATTTTGAAGTAAAGAATCATATATATATCTATATATATATATATATAGATATATATATATAACTTTATTATTATTTTGTTGTTGTTGATTTAAAGCAAACATAGAAATTTAAATTGTTCTTGTTATATTTTACTTTGGAACCCATATTTGCTTCCAATTTGCATTCTTGTAAATATTGATTTTTTTTACTTATATTTAATTTTTTTTATTTAATTGTTTCAAGGTTTATTTTCAACAGAATTATTTCTATTTGCAATTTGAAAATTAAGAATGTTGCAAGCAAAAAAAAGTATAAATTATGTGTATTTTTTTAAAAATTACTTCTATTTGGGATGGATTTTAATTTGAAATTGTTAAAATTGTATTTTTAACTGATAGCCCAATTAAATCTGTTAAGGGTTTTCTTGAATTCAATGTGTAAATTGGAGTTGATACTATTAAATCATATATATTACAGTTGATAACCCAGTTAATTTAATTACTTTTTGGAATTATTTTAATATTTTTATATTCTACTAAAGTGTTAAATATTTGTGTAATAGATAAAAATTGTAATTAATAAAACCTTTAATGTTGAAAGTTTTTTAAATTAACTCTGTCTTCAGTTAATGTTAAAGAATAGGACCACAAAATTCGAAATATTTTTTCAGATATAAAAGTACTCAAACATTAATATTCTATTCTAACTTCACTATCCTGTAGAGAATCACTTATTTTATCGTACTACTGCTTTTCAACCGTGTTAACCTATTTTTTCTTTTTTAAAATATGTTTCTCATTTTTTCTCCTATACCGTAAGACTAAATGAGCTATCCCTATTCATTTTAATAGGAAAAATCAATTATTTATGCAATATTTTGAAATTTTAAAAACACTGTATTGTAAACAAATGCATGAGTTACAAGGTTACAAAATTTTATAAAAATTGAGGCAATTTTTTAATGGAAAATGTGCTCTGCGTTAAGTTCACACTCTCATACTTATGGCAAAAATAGCCTTAATGCAGTCTTCTCTCTGATGAAATTAATTGAAGTGGAGTTATGTTTCTGTAAATAATGCAAACAAATCATACATTAAAAAATGCTGTTATGTATTAACTATAAAGCAGGGATGTACATATATCTTTTGCTAATATTTATTATGGTATGCAGAATTTTATAATCAAGTTCATGAAATGCTAGGTGTGATATACCAGGTGTATGCATATCAAATGAGACGTTAGCTAACAGATGTCACCACGCATATATGCAAACAATACGAAACCGTGACACAGGATTTTTTTATAGTTTGACTTTTGATACTCATGTTTAGTTTACATTGGGACAAGTTTCAGCGTGCATTGTATTTTTTTACTGTGTTGAAAATGTCGAATTTTATGCCTTCCGACCACGATTTGCAGACAGCATTAATTTTTTGTTACCATCTGAAGAACAATGCTGCCAAATTGCTTCAAATGCTTGTAGAAGCATACAGTGGCAATGCTCTAAGCCGTACACAGTGCTACATATGGTTTGAAAAGTTTCAAAATGGTGATTTCGATGTGAGAAATGAGGAGCTTGGCAGACCATCAAAAAATTTTGAAGATGTTGAACTGCAAGCATTACTCGATGAAGATGATGGCCAAACACGCAAGAACATCTTGCAGAATAATTGAATGTTAACCAGAGCACTGTTTCCTGTCGTCTCAAAGCAATGGACAAGATAATAAAGTTTGGTAGCTGGGTACCACACGAGCTAATGGGTGTCAACAGGAAAACCGAAAAATCGTGTGTGAAATGTTGCTTGCCCGCTACAAACGCAAGTCATATCTCTATCATATTGTGACTGGTGATGAAAAATGGATTTATTTTGAGAATCCCAAGCGTAATCGATTATATGTTGATCCCGGACAGCTGTCCAAATCGACCGCAAGGCCGAATTGTTTCGGCCGCAAGAGAATGCTGTGTATTTTCTGGGATCAGGAGGGACCAATCTATTATGAGCTTCTCAAACCCAGCAAAACCGTTAATACTGATCGCTACAAGCAACAGTTACTTAATTTGAATGATGCTGTACTCGAAAAACGCGAGCAATACAAGAAATGGCAGCACAAAGTGATTTTCCTTGATGACAACGCACCTAACCACCTAGCTAAACTGATCTAGGACATCGTTCAGGCACTCGACTGGGAGCCCTTAGTGCATGCGGCTTATTCGCCAGACTTGGCTCCTTCTGATTAACACATTTGCATCGTTGGGACACGCATTGTCTGACCAGCGCTTCACTTATGAAAACATCAAATCTTGGCTTGATGACTGGCTGGCCTCAAAAGACTGATAATTTTTTTGGTGTGGTATTCACAAATTACCCGAAAGATGGGGAAAATGTGTAGCTAGCGATGGATATTATTTTGAATAAAGAAATATTAACAGTTTTCGCAAATTTATTGTGTTTGTTTTTAAATCAATCGTCTCATTTCATTTGCATACACCTGGTACGCATAAAAATGCTTTAAATAACTTCCTGTTTACTGGAAGTTTTGAGAGTTTATTAGTTTCATAACAAATGGTCCCCCTCCCTTGTTGTTGTGTTCAAACAATTTACCAGGGAATTTATTTCTGTTTACTCATTGTTTCCAGTTCTCTTCTCTCTTCTGCTTAGTTTTTTTCAATAGCCTTTGTGTTATTTTGTAGTAAGATGTTAATAAACACTCACTCATTCTACTTAGTTTTCATTTCTACTCTGCTTCAAGCTCTTTTTCCACTTTGTTTATTCACACATGCACTGATTCTCTTTATTTGTTTATACTGTGCTCTGTTTTTTAAATGGCTTGATTTTTTACTCTGGAATCACCTTTTAAAATTGCTTTTTCTAAATTATATAATGGTACTAAAATAAAACTTTAATTTTTCAGATATGTATATGAGAAACTACATTTGTCAGTGTTTGTTTAAGTAAACAGAATTGTAATATGATTTAGTAATATCTTCATGTGTCAGCTATGATGACTGTTCAATAAATAATAAGACTAAAAGTATATATAAAAAAAGAATACCTATAATTGTCATCATTTATATGGTCTTTTTCAAAATGACTTCTGTGGCACGTAATGCATTTATCCCAACGTTCTGTCTTTTTTCTTAAAAACATGTAAAAGTATGTTTTGTGAGAGCTTTATCAAAATCGCCTACACAGCCTTTGCACATGCTTTGTTGCTTGCAAAACGTTTGCCTCGTAATGGTTTCTTAAGTTGAGGAAACAGCCAGAAATCTCATGGAGTTATATCAGGACTGTATGGAGTGTGTGGTAAAATCTCTATGTTGTTCTGCTGCGAAACATCCAGTACACAACGAGCAAGATGTGGTCAAGCATTGTCATGGTGCAATAGGAAGCCATTTCGGAGCAATGGATGTTTCCTTTTAACATGCTGTATCAATGCTCGCAGGACATTCGTGTAGTACAATGTATTTGCTGTAGTACCGGGTTCGACAGCATGTAGTTACACAATTCCTTCATAATCAAAAGAAAATTATGGTCATAACTTTACCAGCCAATTTCACAGTTTTTGCTTTCTTGGAAGCAGGTGAAGACGGATGTTTTCGTTCACTGCTTTGTTGTTTTATGGTTGGATCAGTGATACAACCAAACTTTGTTTGCTGTGATGAAGCGTTTTAAGAAATTGTTGCCTTCTTGTTTCAGTCTTTAATCATATTGTATTATATCAAAGGTCTCTGATGCTGATTTTTGCTTCCATTTCGACAACTAACCGTATCTTGTAGGCGCCTGCAAACACGCTTTATTCAAGCACGTGATACTCAAGAACTTGAGTCTGTACATGCCATCTATCGGTAGCTTTTGTTAATACAGACAACAAACTTTTCTTATGCCAGTCACGGCAGTAAAATTAGTCTTATTACTTATTGAACAGCCTACGTATAAACTATGAAATTCTAGAATAATAATCTGAGGATCAAAATGAAATTTGCACAATTTTAAGAAATTCATCAAACAACTGTTTATTTAAAAAATTTATAAATGTCTTTAATTTGAGTTTTTAAAATAAAAAAAAATATTTCTTTTATGTTTGAAAATTTTTATTAGTCTGTCAATGTGAACTTAAATATTAAATTTTTCCTCTTTTTTAAAAATTGAATTTATTTTGTTCTTATTAATATTGCCATGTTTCGTGAACATTTCAACAAATGAGTGGTCCAGTGGTAAAGCCGCCACTAGTGGAACTGTCGGTCTCGGGTTCAAAACCTACCGATTTCTACTCGAAGGTTTTTTTAAAATTGATTTCAATTGACTCTCTGGAATTTTACAGAGAGTTGCAGCGTATACAAATTTATGTTAGTTTAAGTACTTCTGAAATATTCCAGATGTCACCACTGTATCGTATATAAGCTGCTTCCCTCGAGCTGGAGTTCAGTTTGTCTGGTGTATGATTAAGTAGATCACACTTGCATTCAATAAATTCTCATTGCTTTATTCAACCGTTGTATTGCTACCTGCTCTACTCCAAGAATCTTCGTGACATTATTGGTGGAGGCGCCGGGTATACTTAATCCACGGTAGCAGATATAGAAAATTGTAGACGAAGCCGTCATTTAAAAGGTCTTTCACCTGAATTTGGTCTCTTGGTTTCACCTTCAAGGGGTAAATCTCCAAATGACATGTCACAGGACTCTGAATGTCAAACATTCCCAATACTCCCTTTGGTGCAGCTAGTCAGAGCACCATCAATTTTTCATGGCAAGGCAGGTGACAATCCGTCAAGGTGGAACGAATCGCAAAATCTAACCGATGGGATGACACTATGTGGCTTGCAAATGCCTATTTCTTTTTAAAGGGTGCCGCCAGGCTGTGGTACGAGAATAACAAAGAAAACCTTAGTTCCTGCGAAAAATTTCAATAACAGCTAAAGATTGCATTTGGCCCAACGGAATTATTCATAAAGCAAGCTGAATGCATGCTCAAGAACCGAGCACAGAAAACGGGTGAGAACACACAGTCCTATATTCAAAGTATGCTAGTATTCTGCCATAAGGTCAAGCCAAAGATGACTGAAAATGAGAAGATTTCTCATCTTATGAAAGGCGTCGCAGAAGACTTATACCAGTCTTTACTTGTTAAGGACATTAGTTGTACCTCAGATTTCATCAAGGAGTGTCAACGCATTGAAGAAATGAATCAAAGACGTATAACCAGGCACCGGTTCACAAGATTACCAAATGTTCCTGTAGCTTCCGTAGGAGAACATGAAGATTTGGTAACCTTCATTAGACACATTGTGAGGGAGGAAGTTCAAAGTATGTTAGCACCAGTGCAGCAGAATCCCCATCCCTCAACGAAGTCATAAGAGAAGAAGTGCAGCAAGCACTATGTCCTGTAATCTCTTCAAGCTCTGTAGCAGTAAATAGAAGAAATGAACCCCCAAGAATACCCAGGGATTATGCAGCTGTTGTATGCCAACCAAGATGCCCTGTCAAACCTTTACCTGTTCCTAAGCAGACCAATGTGGGGAGAACCGACAATAACAGACCTGTTTGCTTTCATTGTGGGTGACCAGGTCACGTGGTTCGTTACTGCCGTGAACGCCGAGCTATTTTCGATGCATATAGAAGCCGCCAAGCAACCAACAGTCAACTACCATCTCCTGACAAATGCAGCAGGCAAGTGATTAGAACACCAAGCAGGGGAAGATCACCAGTACACCGCTATAGATCACCCTCTCCCTATGGCCTATGTAGTCCCAGCCGCCAAGATGAGGAAAACTAAGTGAGACAACCTTCCTTGGAGGTGAGGCCGCTAGTTTTTCAAATCCTCCAGCTGCCGCAAAAATGAGTGAGAATCACCTAGACGTTACAGTTGAAGGTTTACCAGTAAAAGCTCTTGTGGACTCTAGCACTTCATCATTGGTAGTATCTGAGAAATTCCGTCAATATCTTACAAAAGTGATGTTTCCCGCTCATAACCACACTGTCCTTAAAGTCGCCAATGGAAGTTATGAACAGCTGAAAGGGATATGTATGCTCCAAATTGGAATAAGTGGTCGAATTCTTCCGTTTGAGTTCATAGTTTTACCTGACTGCAGCAATGACATTATCTTGGGATGGAACTTTTTGAAAGCCTCGGGAGCTCTTATAGACTGTGGAGGATCTGAACTTACTCTTGACGACGTGGAAGTCAGTTCAGAGGATATTGTTTTTAAAGCTTTATGCCTGTGTGCCATGACAGATTGTAGACTACCAGCATACTTGATAAGGAAAATTCCAGCATTAAATCACTGTACAGAAGACTCTGGAAATGTAATTGTCAAGGGTTCCAAACTGTCGGCTCTTAAGAAGGAAGTTTTCATGCCTTCAATGCTTGTCACTGTAAGGCGTAGCAAAACAGAAATATGGGTCTTCAACTGTCAGTCACAAGAAAAGGTTATTCCTCAAGTCATGTGTGTTGCTTTTGCAGAACCATTCTGTCCCGATTGCATCGCTACAATTTCTGAAACCTCAAGAGTCCGTACGGAAATTTCCGAAACCAAGCAGTCTTTTGAATTTCTGAAGATGATTTCACCTGACCTTGATGTTAATCAAAAACGAATGTTGGAAACATGTTACAGGAGTATTCAGAAGCATTTAAGGAGAGAGAAAAATGGGACTCCCCAAATTACCGTGAAGCATCGTATTAATACAGGTGACAATTTACCTGTAAAACAGAGAGCGTATCGTGTATCCCCAGCAGAGCATCGTATAATTCATGATGAAGTAGGGAAAATGTTAGACAGGGGAATCATACAGCCTTCAGAGAGTCCATCTCCTGTCATCTTAGTACGCAAGAAAGACTACACCTGGCGCTATTGTGTGGACTACAGATGGCTCAATAGAATTACTAAGAAGGATGTGTACCCTCTCCCTCGTGTAGACGATAGATACACTTGACTGCCTGCAAGCATCAAAATTCTTTTCATCCGTGGATCTGTCGTCAGGATATTGGCAAATTGAAGTTGAGAAAGCAGATCAAGAAAAAATTGCATTCATCTCACCTGAGGGTTTACGAATTCAACGTTATGCCATTCAGGCTGTGTAATGCTGTGGCTACATTCGAGCGGATGATGGACAATCTTTTACACCATCTAAAATGGACAATGTGCCTCTGCTACCTTGATGACATCATTGTATTTTCTGAGACCTTTAACGACCATCTTCAACGCTTACGTAGAGTACTAAAATGCATCCAAGATGCCGGTCTTGTTCTAAATTTCAAGAAGTGCGTGTTTGGTAGCAGGCAAATCAATATCTTCTGGAATCTTGTGTCCGAAGAGGGTATAATGCCCAATCCAGGAAAAGTTAGAGCAGTTCAAAACTTTCCAGCTCCCAAGAATATATGTGACATCAGAAGTTTCTTAGGATTATGCTCCTACTACCGTCAATTTATTAAGAATTTTTGTCTGAAGGCTCGACCCCTCCAAGAACTTCTAAAAAGTGATTCCAATTTTACATGGGGATCAAATCAAAAGGAATCCTTTGAGAGATTGAAGACAGCCCTCATGTCCAAACCAGTCCTAGGACTATTTGATGAAAAGGCCCCCACAGAGCTGCATGCAGATGCAAGCAGTTATGGTCTAGCGGCTGTGTTAGTCCAGATACATAAGGGGAAAGAAAAAGGGATTGCCTATGCTTCCAGAACCCTGACGAAGGCTGAGAGGAATTATTCCATGACAGATCGTGAATGCCTTGCTTTTGTATGGGCTGTCGCTAAATTCCGATTATATGTTTTTGGAAGACACTTCAAAATTGTAACCGACCACCATTCCCTTTGTTGACTTACAGGACTTAAGGATCCGTCAGGAATACTTGCCAGATGGGCTCTCCGTCTTCAAGAGTACTACCTAGAAATTGTTTTTAAAAGTGGGAAGAAACACAAAAACGCTGACAGCCTATCAAGATACCCTGTTGAGTGTGAAGTTTTCCCTTCTGAGCAAAAAACTACCTTGGCATCCTTTTCTGATATCACCAAAGAGCAAAGAAAAGATCCAGAACTATTCAAATTAATTCATAACCATGAAAAGGCAGAACCAACTACGAAAAGTTATAATCTCATAGACGGAATACTTTGCAAAAAGAATTTCGATCCAAATCGAAGAAAATATCTGCCAATAATCCCAAACCATCTCCGTCTTGAAATTCTACAGCATTTTCATGACGCTTCAACTGCCGAACATCTAGGCTTCGCAAAAACATACAATAGAATTCGGAAGCACTTCTTTTGGCCAGGACTGTATAGGAGTGTATGTCACTACATCATGCATTGCTGAGAGTGTCAAAGGAGGAAATCTTCCTCAGAAACCACCTGGTCTACTCATACCAATTACTCCAGCCTCGGTGCCTTTCCAATGCGTTGGCATAGATCTTCTTGGAAGGTTTCCTAAATCAACAAAAGGAAATAAATGGATTATCGTTTGTGCGGATTACTTATCTCATTTCACAGTCACAAAAGTTCTACCAACTGCCGAAGCTGTAGAAGTAGCAATATTCATTACCGAAGAAATTGTGTTGAAACATGGAGCGCCCCGAACTATTGTAACCGATTGTGGCAAAGTTTTTGAGTCGAAGCTGGTGTCAGAACTCGATCAATTATGTAGCTCTAAGCACAGAAAGACAACTGGATATCATCCCCAGACGAATGGATTAACAAAACTTTGGCGGATATGCTTTCAATGTATGTCGATGTGGAGCAAACAAACTGGGATGAAATTCTTCCTTTTGTCACTTTTGCTCACAATACTGCGAAACAAGAAACAACGGGTTACACTCTTTTTTTTTATCTTCATGGTCTAGAAGCCGAAACCACACTTGACACTGTGTTTGCATACATCGCTGATGGATCAGAAGATGACTATGTTAGTCGACTCATAACTTGAGCAGAAGAATCCAGACAGCTTGCCAGAATCAGAATATTAGAAGCACAGCACAGGGACAAAACCAGATATAATGCCAGAAACCGGAGTGTATCATCATACTGACCTGGTGAACTAGTTTGGGTTTTTATGCCTGTTAGGAAAGTTGGTTTGTCTGAAAACCTGTTAAAGCGTTACTTCGGTCCTTACCGAGTTAAAACTATCCGACATAACATATGAAGTTGAATAATTAGAGCTTTCGCCCCAAAGACGGAAATATACACAGGTTGTGCATGTTGTACGTATGAAAAAGTATTATACTCCAGAATAACAGGAACGTTTTCTAACAAATGACACTGAGAAACTCCCAATTAATTCTCCAGCTGGTGTTACATACAATGTTGGGATGGACAAGAGAGATACTACACTTGACTCTCCTGGAGAAATTGTACTTTATTTAGGACCTATGATGAGATCCGGAACGTAAAGGAACTATAGACTAACATCGAGGGTATGTTATTTTAAGGAGGGAGTAATGCCATGTTTTGTGAACATTTCAACGAACTAGTGGTCTAGTGGTAAAGCCGCCGCTAGTGGAACTGTTGGTCTCAGGTTCAAAACCTACCGATTGCTACTCACCAGTTTTTTTTAATTTGATTTCAATTGACTCTGGAATTTTACAGAGTTGCAGTGTATGCAAATTTATGTTAGTTTAAGTACTTCTAGAATATTCTAGATGTCACCACTGTATCGTATATAAGCTGCTTCCCTCGAGCTGGAGTTCAGTTCGTCTTGTGTATGATCAAGTAGATCACACTTGCATTAAATAAATTCTCATTGCTTTATTCAACCACTGTATTGCTACCTGCTCTACTCCAAGAATCTTCGTTACACTATATATATATGTATGAAAATTATTATATTTTCCTTAGTTGTTCATTAGTATAATATTTAAAAAAAAATGACATTAATTACTCACAATTCTTACCACAACCAGGTAAAATTTATGTCAATGTTAATGATTCAAAGAAAACCAAATTATGGCATTGATGGATTAATTAATTAGGAAGAAGTTTGATATCTTTTTACTTCCGGTTTTTGCCTTCATTTTGAAATTGCGCTGAATAAATCTTTGACAACCAGTCTGTTACTGCAGTAATTTGGTGAAATTTTACAACTGCTTAATGGATAAACCCAAAACATACCAATATCAGATTAGTACCATTAACATAATTAGTTTCTAAGAGAACATTTTTCTATTATGTAATACAATTTTTTTAATGTGCTTGAAGACTTCTGAATTATGGAGCTTCTAATATTACTAAATATTTTTGCATTTGACTCTAAAACTGTTAACACTTTTTACATGAAACTATAGCTAATATTTTTCCTATTTTAAAGAACAATATTATGAAAAATAAAAATTATTACATACAATTTCTTAAAAATTTTTTTTTAAAAAAACAAACCCCACACTTTTTAAACCTAGAATTATTTTAAATTTCCTTCAATGGTCCAGAAAATATTTAAACTTACAGTAGAATAAGCAACCACATGTTAGTTATGCGTGATTATTGGTTTAATTACCAAAGAATGTTAAGAGACAAAAAAAAAAACACACTGTAAATAGTTTTTATGGAACAACTGTAATACATTGCTCCCTAACGTGCACGCACACACACTCGCAGTTTTTCCCAAATTTAACCAAAGTAATGATTTATGTTGCATCAAGTCACAAAATAAAGCTGTCATTATCTATTTTAAGGCCAAAATAACATGAATAATAGCTTGCTCAAGAATACAGATAATTACAAGTCCTAATCCAATATTACCAAGCAATCAAAATCTTAAAAAAGTACACAGTGAGATCCTATTTTAGTGCACAAATTTAGTATATTTTACTAAATTTGTGCTAAATTCTGCTAAATTGCATCAGCAGCTCATTTTTCTGTGTTTGACCTATCCAGTTTAAGAATAATATCGTTCATAAATAAATGTGTGAACTAAAACAGGATCCTATCCAAAACACCCTGCTCCATTGATTGTGTAATATATTGTCAGATATATATATATATAATTTATGCTTCACTTATCATTAATATTAGTAATGGTAGAAACCAACCATTATATTCTTTACAATCATATTTAAAAGTAATATGGAGGGAACATAAGCTATTGAGACCATTTTTTGAAAGAAAAAAAAATCCACACAAATTCCTTTTAGAAGTTAATGAATGAATCAGCATTATATATAATTTAATTCTATTTGAGTCACTAACAACAATACCCTTTAAAAACTCAAGGTCGCAGGTTCAATCCCTCATCATATGATTATGTGGCATGCAAAAGATCCCTTGAGTATGAATTTGGCTCTGGTACTCTCGGCAAACTTAAATCACAGCAATATTTAGTATCTAATGAGAGCTTGAATTGAGTAAATTCAAGTGTCTAAAACTTTGTAGAGGGAGTCGCCACTGAAGGATGCCATCAATGAAAAGGGTCTCATACTTGGGAACTTGTTGTGTCTACAAAAACTTAGTTGCCAAAAGGCAGCCCATATGATAAAAAAAATGTATGACTGTGGTGAAAATTGGAAAAGGTTTTAAGGGTGTTCCTTTTTTGATAACTGCAATACTAAAGTAATATTCTGTTATACATTTCTTTTTATAAGAAAAAAAGTAAGATAAAATATATTTGTACTCTTATCTTTGCAAATTTTGTGAGCAAAAGTTGTATGCTTTATATACACATTGCTTATTAAAATATTGGTAAAACAGATTCTTAATTTTTTTTCATATAATTTTTTGTTTTTGTTTTAATATTACAAACCTTGTGTTTTAAATTTCTTTCTAAGCATTTTTTATATTTTCTACAAATTTTTACTACTTGAATAAAAAGGTAAAGCTTTGGTAAAAACATTTCATTGCCTAATTCATCTCTTTGGTATCTTTACTCTAAATCTTTCTTCTTGAGTTTCTCCCTTTCTAAAAAATAAAAATTTTAAAATGATAAAAAAAAATTTTTCTCTTGGTCATGCATTATATTACGAATAAATGGGAAAAATGGAATTAAACCTAAAACAATTTTTCTTAAAGAGAGAAATTCATTTTAGTTTTTTTCTGAAATCAATCCTTTTGCTTCACTTCTGCAGCCACCTATTTATCATTCAAGGTGGATCACAAGGTGGTAGACTTAAGTTTTGCACTAATTTCATGTTGAAGATTTCTATGTTGCATTCATGAAACTGATAGTTAATTTGATTTTTTAAAATTGTATGTATAATAAGTTTTAAGCTAAGTATTTGGAGTGTGTTTGCATGTGTAAAATTATTTTTTTATTACGCTGATAATAAAGCTGTTTAGGCCATTTCCTTATGAGCAGCATAATACAATCTAGCCTTGAAAGAAAAATTGTCAAAACATGAAAAATTCAAATTAATATTGGCCAGGGGAAGCACAAACCATTATGTGTTTAAGATTCATGGCCTCTTCATATAAACACAAAGGCAGTCAGAATTTTTTTTCACACCAATTTGGCGTAGTGTCCTTGAAGATAGCCATGTCTGGTTAAAATTCTAAAATTAGAGAAAATCTGTCTTGGAAGGTTCATTGCAATTGGTTTACTGATTAGAATCTCTCAAATTTTTCCCTTGGCATCCTTTCCCTGAACTAACCATGTGGTTTATTTTTGTGGATTTGAAAATTGTTAAAAATGCATATCTGCATGATAAGTCAATAATAGACTGGAAAGTTGCAGCTGTGCTTAGCCAGAATGCTCAATTTTTCATTGCCTGGAATGTTGTAGTAGCTAAGAACCAATTGGAAGATGGTTATCCAATCAGCACAGGCGATTTCTATTCTTACTGAATTGCTATTTTGGAAGGAGCTGAAAATAAAGCCTCTGACTGTGAATCCACAAGAAAAACAGCATGTCTGTATGAAGTGATTAGGTTGCCCAGAAGATATATTCTTTGTTTAACAGCCTCTGTTTCTGCATCAAAGTTTGTGAAACCCAAGTCTTCTGTGCAAGAGCCCCCAAAAAGATTTTTACAATAAAAACTTAATCCAGCAGAGCTGTCTTTCTTTGTAGAACTATTGGTGTAAATGTGGAATCATTCAAGTATCCTTTAGTTATAAAGTCACAATAGTTTTAAGGGTATGAGCATGAAAGGCAACAGCCTTTCTCTCTAGTTGATCAACTGATGAATTTTAAGTTAGAGAGCTGAGGGTGAAGCATAATATCTACAACGTATAGAGGATGGTATGGGTAATTTTTCTTTAAATTTATTTAATTGGTCTTGAGATCTGGAGATGAAGGAATGAAGTGTTTTGAGTCAATTTAGAGCTTGTGTGTTGTGTTGTCAATGCTGGAGAGGTAGTCTTTCATTTTTCATACTGTTTAAGTAGTAGTTTTTTTCTCCTAACTATCATTGGTTCTGCATTAGTCTGGATTTCAAGAATGGGTGTGGAAGAGATGGCAAAAGTGATAAGCCTGGGGGTTTTGTTTTGAATCTTTTGAATCAACTTGGTCGTCACAGCTTTCAGATACTGTGGCTAGGAGTTCCCTACCATAATCGAGGACAAGTTGGAGATCTCATGCACAGGATTTGTATGTGGTAGCATGAATATCTAGTGATTATCCCCATGTAATACCAGACATTTTGAGCATGTTAAGTTTGTTTTCACCTTTTTGTGCGTTTTCCTCCTCTCCAAGACAATCTATTATTAAAAGTAACACCAAGATATCTAAAAAGGTCTTGTTTACTAAGGTCAAGGTTTTTATATTTATTGTATGTTAGATGTTTTTTGGTTCATAGTGAAGTGATGAAATGAACAAGTGTCAGCATTTGTAAAGCTCTGTTTTCGCTTGTCACCACTCCCTTTTATGTCCCCCCTCTCCTCGTCTGTGTCAGGCAGCACCAAAACAAAATGACCTAAATATCATTTTTTAGTTTTATTTAATATATTCTTTGCATTATCTTTCGATGCCTTTTGTATGCTTGAAAATTAGAAACTGGATGAAGCTTAAATTAAAAAATCTAAGCCAACAAATTAGGAAATTCGCCTTCTTTATAGATAAAAAAAAGGCTTTTTGATAATAAAAAAGAAGCTATTTCAAAAAGGGAAGTAATAACTGAGAAAAAAATTTGTACTCATATCTATATTATTGTTATTTATTTTTCCTTGTCTGCTGAGATAAAATAAGAAAATACTGTTATGTTCACTATTAATTTAGTACAAAATCTAAAAAAATTTCTTTCTTTTTTGATTTACTTGTTTATTTAGGGATACATAGTGAAGTGATAAATTATATATTCGTACTTTTGCCTAATATGTATAGAGTGTTTAAAATTTGTAGAGATCAAGGAATGTTAAGAAAAGTTGCACAAATGTTTTGCAATTTATATTCAAAGTTGATGATTAAATGTTAGAAAATTTTAATTGAAGTCAGTATTAATTTTATAAGCCCAGTGGCTGAGTGATTAGTGTATCACACTTCCACACCCCAGGTCTGGGCAAGGTTGACTCAGCCTTTCATCCCTTCAGTGGGTTGATAAATGAATACCAAGCTTGCTTGGGAACTTAACACTGGGGGTTTCACATCAGGCTGACCACCTGACTGGAACATCTGCTCATGCACCTCAGGGCCCAAGGTCACGTATACTGAGTTGGGCACAGTAGACCTTGGCCCTCGTGGGCTGTTGCGCCACTGAGTTAAGTATTCATTCTATACATATGTATATAACTGTCCTTTTAGTTCTTTTCAAAAATTTTTAATAGAAATTGATACTAATCCATATAAATTAGATAAAAAAAATATCAATGTTTATGGAAAATTGCCCAAATTTAGTTAAAATTTTTATGAAAAGCGGTTTGCTTTTATTGTTATATTATACAATATAGAGAATGTTGTATTATCATATAGATTATTAGTTGGAATAGTTGTAAATAAAGTATAAGTTGAATATTTATCAAGGTTTGTTTTTTTTTTGTAGAAAATGCATAACCCCTTCCTTCTCACTCTCATCAAAATGATAGGCTAAGTCTTTGCTTTCAGTTTCTTATGCCCATGACTTATCTGGGCTCTCTAGCTCTAGTATCTCTCTAAACAGATTAAAAACGATATATTTTTTTTTACCTAGAAAAAAAATATTTTTTACTTACCAGACTATATAATGTAGTTAGAATCATTGGTTTTTCTGTAGCTAGTTTATTTTAAACTTCACTTATTTTTATAAAATTTTCTAAGAATCAAAAACAGGCACCTTTTTTTTACTATTTTCTTGGAAATTATGCTATCCTTAAGGGAATTTAGAACTTTAAGAATAATTAAGAACTAAAGTAATGCTTAAAAGAAACACAAGCTTTGAATAAAATGTCACATATTGTTATTTATTTAAAACAGTTTACTGAACCTTATCAGTTCTGAAAAATTCATTAAAGGTACTTTATTTATGCTTGAAATGAAAATGTGAAGACTCTTTAAGCAAAATCATAAATTCAACTCGTTTTTTTTTACAACTATGATGATAATCTATCCTTATTAATATTATAAACGTGAAAGTTTGTATGGATGTTTGGTACTCTTTCACGCAAAAACAACTGAATGGATTTCAATGAAACTTTACAATAATATAGCTTATACATCAGAATAACACATAGACTATAATTTTTAAAGATATTGTGTGAAGTATCCAAAATATAACGATAATTGACTAGAAAGTAGGAAAAAATTTGGCCATCAGCAAAAAAGTCCATGACAGCATAGATCAATTTTTTATGTGTGAAGGAAAACTTTGCATTTTGTTTTGTCTACGCCAGGTGCCAGGAACTTTGAAAGCTTTAACACGCGAGTGTGAGGCTGATTACAGTTTTAATATAAAATAAATACAACAAAAAGTAATATTAATGTATTTCACTTACAGATATAAATTATTTATACTATTTTAAGCATTCATTACACAAAATTTGTAACAATGTGCTGCTTTTGCTGAGAAAAGATCAGCTTAGGAAGGTTTTTTCAAAAATCGACCCACAAAAAGAGTTATGGGGAGTTATAGATAAAAAAAAATCCTTTTCATCAGCTATTAAATTTACAGACTTAAAATTTAACAAACAGGATTTTTTTTTGTTCAGCTGAGATATGCAAAAAGCTTTTTTTATGTTAAATTTGCAATTCACGTAAAATTAACTCATTAAAAACTTTTTTATCCTTCAATCTGTATTATTTAATTTTTCAATTTACCTGTTCAAAGAACGGGTGTAACAGCTAGTCTTTAATATTTTATATAATATTTTTTCAATCAAATTGTGGATGTATCACTGAATAAAAATGGTTTTTTGTATGTTTTTTGAAGTCAGAAAAGAAATTTGTGTGCATGCATTTTTTTTAATTACATAAGAGGCATTTTGAAGTGATCGAATTTTAATTATGTGAATTGGATTTTATGAAATGTTTTTATTTTTACATATTAAATTTATTCTTTATAAATTACATATTAAAAGAAATGTACAGTTACGTTCAATAATTCAGTTATGCATTGTTATATATAATAATAATAATAATCATGAATAGTTTTTACAACGTCAGTTTTAGTAATATACAAGGTTGAGTTAACAAGTACCCAAAATTTACTTTCACATGATGCTGTAAATGATCACAAAACAAAAAACTCGTTTTGTAGTCTTGATCTCATCAATAGAGAAGGCAGGAAACTAATCAAATACTTATTTAGTCATTGTTACTTACTACATTTTCATTTAGATAGATTTTGTTTGTATTGTTGGGTTATAAAAGTCATACTACAAATTATGTATCAAATTCAAACATCAAATGTTACATTTTTCTGTGGAATTCACCTTCTGAAACTCTTCAGATGTTAAATAAAGGATATGGAAGTGAGGTATTAAAAAATTACAAGTGCTCAAGTCACACTAAGGTTTTTGTGAAGGCAGCACGAGTATTGAAAATGATCCTTACAATGGTCACCTGTTCACATTCACTATTAATGAAAACATTAAAAGCATCCATCAAATCATTTGTCTCAAAGAGCAGGACTTGGAATAAAGAATATTATTTTCGAATTCTTTGCTACTTCTTTTTTTTAGTTTTCAGAAGAAAACGTCCTGAATAATTGTGTGAAAAGAAATGAGTTTTTCTTTATGATAATGCCACTGCATTTCAATTATTGATGAAAGTTATGTTACAAAACTTAATTATTTCACTTAAATATCCACTCTGCTTGAATTTGAGCCACATGTTAGAGGGACAACATTTTGGAAATTCAGAAAAAAAAAATTATTGAAAAAGCAACAAGAGACTGCTGAATGAATTTTGTGTTTTTTTTAAAAAAAAGAGGTCCCAGGAGGGTTTTGAACAATTGTATAAATGTTGGAAAAGGTATGGGGATTCAAAAGAAAATTGTATTGAAGGGTGTGTAGTTTCAGTTGTTGTAAGTGTAATAAATTAACTTTTATTTAGAAATTCCAGAAGCTTTTTGACTCTACTTTGCGTGAGGATAGTTCCTTTTTTTTTTTTTTTTTTTTTTAGTCATAGTTACATATATACACTCAAAAGATGTGCAATGAAAATTGTATCCCCTTTAGTAATTAATTTACTATGTTTCTGTTAATATTATATATATGGATTATATATATATATATATGTCTGTTCTTTCAAATTGTGTAGTTTTATTTTTTTGGAGAGTATAAATATGTGATTAAAAATGTAAAACAGTGGTAAAAAAATAAAGAATGTGAAAAATAAAACATTTATGCTCCTTCATTTATGCCACATTTTAAATATAAACATAGCCATGAATATATTAATATGTTCTTTAATTCTAAGATATTTAACTTTTTTTAACTTTTTATGTGACTAATTTTTGTACATTTTAAAATTAGTTTTAATTTTATTAATAGAGTTTATGAATTAGATATTTTAAAGCATTTTTGATTAGGAAACTTTATTTTGCAATTATTTACTGATCAACATTAAAGTAACCATTTCTTTTTAATTATAATTTTTTATTTGTGACTTTAATACCACAAAATAAAATATATGTTAATTTTTTCTTGGAATGTCTCTGAATCAACTTGTCTTTGAAATCATAAAATAATTTTAGATAAAATTTTGCTTTGCCTCTTTGTTATATATTTGCCCTTTGCCAAAAGTCCTCATGTAGCTGAACAGTGTGACGTTAATATTCATTCACTCACTTGATATATATTTGCAATTTTTTATTTAAATACTATTTTATGTATTTTTTTTTAATTTTAAAATTTCTTATTGAACTTTCTTTAAATTTTGAATATTTTTTACCCTTTTTCTTTTAGTATGGCTGGTAGTTTAGTTTATTCATATATAACATTTGTGCACAAAGAAACTCCTAGTGCAAAGCTCACAACAACTGCTAAGAAAGGGTAAAGCATATGGTGAGCTCATACATTCTTGAATATATATTTCTTGATTTTTCTGTATGTTTATATTTTTAATATATAAAACCTTTACTTTTTTTAAAAGTTTCATTTGTGTTCAATTTTGATAGATTGTACTTTTCTTTTTAACTGAATAGAAAATTAGTTTTCTCTTTTTTTTCACCTTGTCCAAAAGCAGTGAAATATAATGATAAAGATCATTTTGTGTTAATATTCTTTTTCTGTGAAGGAAGAATAAATATAACTATAGTGTTTAAAATATTAATTTTTTCTAAATATTGATATAATGCACCAGACATTATACTTATTTAATGTAAACTTCTGGCCAGTAAAATTTTAACACCAGGAAGGAACAATCTCACTAATGTCAAAAGTACATGAAAAAAAAAAAAAAGAAAAAAAATTGGATGCGCAAATGATTAGTATTTCAGTGCTTTTAGTTAATGCAGGAAGGAGAAACGAAATCTGAAGCACCACATAAAAGAAAAGTTGTTTAATGTATTTTTCTTTCGGAAAGCGCTTTATAAGGTCAGAGTTTACTCAGAATATCATGTTATGCCTCGAATAATAATAAAAAGAGGCTTCCTAGCAAGTGTCAGAATTTGATAAAGGCAGGATCTTTGCATATCAAGAGTGTGGATTCTTTAATATCACCTTTCACACTGGTCAAAATCCAACTACTGTCAAGTGAATATGGAATCGATAAGTTCTGAGGGGAATACTGAATGCCATGCAGGATTTCCATGCCCTCCCATGACTAACACTTGAGAGGACAGATATATTGTGAGGTTGGCCATGCAAAACTGTAAAACTACATCATGGACCATTAGTCAGAAAACAGGCCTGCTTGTACATTGCAAGGACATTTTCAGCAGTTTTAATGATCAGCATGGTGACCATTATTTTGGCTTCCCTTAATAATCTAACATAGAAAGAGAGAATGGCTCTAGTGCGCAGAATGACAATGCTGGATACAGGAATGGCACAATGTCGTCTTTTCAAATGAATTCTGATTATGTATGCAGTATTCGGATGACCATATATGTGTGTGGAGGATCTGAGGAGATTGCTCATCGCCTGCTTGCATTTGACATTGGCATAGGGGCCCTGCACCTGTTGTTGACAGGTTGGGCAACCATTAGGTACACGACACACACATCCCGAGATTGGATTAACGGTAATTTGAATGCAGATTGGTACTTTTCTGACATCTTAAGTCCAGTGGTTGTGCCCTATCTTCAAAGCTTGCCAAACACCATCTTCCAACAAGGTGATGCAAGACCACACATTGTATGTCATGTTCTGACCTTCTTTGATGCACTCAATATTTGAATGTCCTAGCTGGCAAGGTCACCAGATGTGTGACCCATTGAAAATATCTGGTCATGGGCTGCTGAGAGACTGGCCTATCACCCCTGTCAGCTAAAACAGTTGATGAAGTGTGGTATAGACTTGAAGCAACATGGAATGAGTAGCTCATTTCTGTCATCCAAGCCTAGTTTGACTCCATGCTTAACTAGGTAAGGGCTGTTTTAGCTGCCAGGGATGGTAACTGTTTCTGTTAGTTTTTCACTCTTGTAAACCCTAAAACTACTTGCAAGTTTAATCATTTTACCTTCATGCCATACTGTTTTTGTACAAAAAATATCTATTTTGTATGTGCTTACCTTCATGGTGTAGTTGTAATGGCTAGCAGTGTGTTTTATGCAAAAATAGGATGTCAAGTAATTTTAATAGATTGTTAAATGTATTTAAGAATTTCAGAATTGAATAATTCTGTTGGCAGTTACAGATGTATTTTAAATGAAATGCATTTTAATACTTATGAAAAAGTACTTTTCATGTATGGAAAATGTAATCATAATTTTTTTCTTTAATGTTGTTATAAATTATCAGTTGTATTACTTTTATCTATTGCTAAGTTTTGTCTTGTATCTTTCAGAATTTTATTCTTTAAAAGTGCCACCAATGTGCCTATATTTATTAGCCAAAGATAGAAGAAAAGGAAGATGGAAAAAAATCATACAAATATAATCATACAGTAATGAAATCATGAGATTTTGAAGCATATTGAAATATATACTTAAAACTAATAGAGTTTTAAAAGAAGTCAAGGAGGATTTTCAGAAGCTTTTTAATCATTAAGATATTTGTATTACTCAAAAAATTTACTTTTTTTGTCTTAAGATCTTTTTTTAATATCATATTAATTATACATAGATAAATATATGATAATGAAAAGTTTATATGGTTGCAATCACTTTTTAGAATTAGCACACTGAAATAGTCTATTTCCCTCTCATATTTTTAATATTTTGCAAAAATAATTGTAATGTGTGTTTGTATGTTATAAAAGTATTTTTTTTTTGTTTTATGATTTAAATTTATACCTTTGTTACTTAATATTTTTTTCTGAATTTTGTTTAGTATATTTGATTTTTGTTTTTGAGTAATAGAGTTGAAATCTATATTCATGATCAAATTTTTTAAAGTTAATGGATTTTTTGATTGTTTCTGCAGTTTTTTATGTGTTGAAAAACTGCTATATTTAAATTATATACTCTTTCTCTGTAATTATAGCACATATGTAAAACACTTTTCACTGTTAGGTTTGATATAAGCCTGATATAATACAAGTATATTTCAGATCTTTATGTATTGTGCATTGAAATAAACTGCAATTTTAAACTTATATAAATTCTAATAGTAAATTTTTTTTTAAAAAAAATTCAAGACAAAGTTTCTTAATTATGTATCAAAGTAAATTCTATAAGTTAATGATCCTGAGTTTTCCAAGCAAAAGGTTGATTTTTTCAAAGACTGTTATAAGTAAATTAAATTTGAAAAATATATATATATTTCTACTCATTTACTTCTTAAATATTAATTGCTGTAAAATATTAGGTATAATGTCTGTAGTAAATCAGGAACAATTAGAAGTAAATTTGTAAATCTGGATTCCATTTTGATATGTTAAGTTAATATTCCATTTTGTTTTCATTTAATATCCATATATGAAATCTACTTAATGGGCAGTATATCTTATTGTGAATGTTTAAATTTTAGTTTGCTGTTCTCCTTTGTAGATTATAAGTTTTTTCTTTTTATTTTAAATATTGCTACTGAAAGAGGTTTATGTATTTCTGTAATAATTAATATTACATGAGAAAACAATCAGTCTTTTGACTTTTGAAATCTTCTTGCATTTAATAGTGATATTAGTTCCCCAAATCTACCAAATAAATTGTTTAAAATCCATTTTAATTCGCTGATTTCTGTATCTGGGATTAATAAATATGCTACTTGCAATTATATTACTATTGGTGTGGAATTTCATTTAGATTCATTGAGGAAAATAATGTTCTGTTAAATCTTTACAAGTTCATACTGTTTGAACTTTTAATTCCATATACTTACTCATAGCTTCTGAAGCATTCGTTTATTTATATAATAGTTCATAAATTTTCTTTTGTCTTACTTTAAATAACTTAACATTTGAAAATCATTTTAAAATCTGATTGCTTTATTCGCACAATTCTATTTATTTTGTTTGTTTTTGCCGCATACTTTTTTATGGAATCAATTATTTTTTACAAAAAGTTAAGAATAATTATATATATGTTTTAATTACAAGGAAAACGTTTTATGGAATTTATTATTTTTTTTGTTCTCTAAATTGAGCCATTAATTTTGAAAATGCTTGCTCAAATATATTTTTCAATTTCGTTTCTTTTTTTTTTTGTCCATTTCTGTAAATATTTTATGCTCCAGAAACCATTTTAATGCTATATATTTTTCAAAAAAAATCCAATATGGTTTTTCTTGTAGCTTTTTGTTGATGAAATTCGTATATGATTCAAAATATAATTTATAGTTCTGAAAGTTGGAAATGTAGCTGTAGTGTAATATTCTTTCTTTTTATATTGAAAAATATTATCATTTGCATTCCAAGTGATATATGTTAACAAAGTTGTTTTTTACATGAGAGTTATTGCATGAAATTAGTTACAAAACTTCTACTTTTTACCTTAAGTTAAAAGTATTGTTTACAATTTATTGTACTTTAAAAAGAGGTTTGTAAAAGATATTTATTTAATGTGCTGTGAAAAGTGAAAGCATGTATCAATTTAGTGAATTTTTTTAAAAACAAATTAATATTGTTCTTTTTATTTTTGATGTTATTTGTTAATTATGTTTTACATGTGCATTTATTATTTTTCAATGAAATACTTACTTTCTTTAGAAAATTTTAATCTTCTGAGAATGCTTGTTGTTGAATGAATTGAATTATTTGTGTTAGCTCTGTGAGATAAACAGGTTGTATTGTAATCTATTTAATTATGTGTTGGGGATAATCCAGTTATTTTTTTTTCTATTACACTATAATTTATTTACTAATGATGTTAAGTTAATTATACACTTTTAAAAATTTCTCTTAAAAATTCCATAGTTAATTATAATTTTGTATTTTCTGAAATGTACTGTTAGAATTTTTAATTTACCAGTTTAAAATAAAACATTTATCTATGTTCTTTATTAATGTTTTGTAAATTAATGAATTAAAATTTAGGTAAGTTTTTTAGTGTTGTAATTTTGTTTCTTCAAAAATAAAATGTCAATATATTTTCATTTGTATGTTAGTTATAGTAAAATAACAGTTAATGCAAAACAAATCTTGTTTCAAATATATGATTTTGTATAACTATATAAAGTTGCAATCACAAAATTAGCAGATAAAACAGTTTATTTTCACTAATAATAAAGCCTGTTTTTCACACAAGCTATGTATTTCATAAAAACATGAATTTACATAAAGCATTTATATATGTAATCTCTTTCTTGATCAATGAGTTGCTTTGAAAATTTCACATTTATGTTTCTTTTTTTATGTATAATATAATTATGCACTTGAATCTCTTTAACTTTCTGCAGTTTTTATTTTTATGAAGCTTTTTCTTTTTTTGGTTTTATTGTTTAGAAAAGTTTCACATCATAGCATTTTTTTTATTGTTTTAACACAATTATGAAAGATGCATTTGAATTTCTATTTACATTATTTAAATAGCATGTCATTGTTTCTTTTTAGAAGTAAATTCCTGCTTGCTGAATTATTGTCAATATTAAATTCATTTATTTTATTCTCCAATTTTACCTTTTTTTTACTTATTTCACATATTAAAGTTTATATACCATTGACTTAGTGGACAGTAATTTTGTGTTTAAATTTAATTTATGTTTGATTTTTGTTTGAGTAAAAGCATCTTTTTAAAAGTATATTTTTAAAAGCTTTTGTCCTTATTGGGTTAGGTGAAATGTCAATGACTTTAATGTTGTGTAAAATTTTCTTAGGAGCTTTTTTTATTGTGCTTGTGAAACATTCTTTGTTTCTTGTAAATCTAAATAAAAAATTTGAACTTATAGTTTTGTGACGGTTTTATTTATTTTCAATTTTAGTTATATATCTATTTTTAATTTATAATTGATTAAATTCTTGAATATGAAAAAGTGAAGTTACTTAACATAAATATACGTATATAATTTATCTGTTCTTTTTTGTTAATTTTTTTTAAACTTTGATAAATTAAACTTTCTGCAATTTTTTAATACAATTCCATTTCTGCCAACTTTTATGTGCATTAAAATTTATGCTTTGCATTAGTCTTTTATGCCTGGTTTGCTTATTTTCACGCCTTTCTGCAGCATTTCAGTCATTGGTTGATCATTTTCTTCATTACCACTCTTGTGTATCATTTTGTATTCACAACAATTGGAAAATAAGTAAATTAAAACCACAGAACATTTTGCCATTAAAAAATTAAATGATAAATTTTAAAATATGAATGAATATATGTATGAATATGCCTTAATATTGATAGGAATATACCTTTTCCACATATTGTATTTGGATTGCTATTGGTTCCTAACTCATTCATACACATGGTTAAGCACAGCATTTTTCACTTTTCCCCTCTCTATAGCTACTTTCTGAAACACAATTCATTTTGTACTTTACATGTACAAAATTATTTTCTTCCTTGTACATGTATTTCCTTCGCTTGATATTTCCAAACTATTTATATTTGTTGATTGTTACCACAATATTTAACAAAAGCCAAAATGGTATACTACTTTCAAATATATGTAGAATGTTATGAAAAGGAGGATTGTGTGGATCAGTGTATTCCAAAGAGGTAGGAAATATGCAATTTGTAACCTATATTCTACTACATATGTATTTGTTACCGTGGTCTATATGATATTGCCCATCATGTGACAACTCCAAAGCTCATTTTAAGGATTAATCTAGTTGGAAACTTAGATTGTTTCTTTTTTCAAACATAACATCCAGTCAAATGTAATCAAGACTGAAGGGCTGCAAATCTGTTCTTGTGGAACATAATGTCCCATTTCATTATAGCCGATCATGTCAGTACTCTTTTTAAGTTTGTTTTTGTTTCTAAAGTCTGATAGTACAAAGCAGTATGAGTGTTTAAGGACTAAAACGTTTGCTGTGATTTGTAAACTAGCTTTTAGTCAGAAAGAATACATGATTAAATGCAGGAAACAAGGTCTCTGCAACAGCATGTGATGGCAGTAATGATGTACACTACAAATTATATCCCATTGTGGTAACTTATTTTGATCCTGATTAATGTCTAGTTCAAAATGGCCTTTTTGCAAATCCAACTTTGATTATGAATTAAAAAAACAAACATGGGACACCTTTTGAACATTAGTTTTTATTTATGACTGATAATTCTACAATAATGCAAAGGAAAAAAATGTCTTTTTTTTAAAAAGAAAAATAACTTTATAAGCATGCGTTGCATATGCTATTTAATAAATTTGGGAACATGAAAGGAACTTCTTTTTTAAGTTTACAATTTGATGAGATACTTGTAAATACATTCTATTATCTTTTAAGCTTTCAAAATTCACAAAATGCAGAAGTTTGAAAAATTTTAAAGCATTCCATATGCTTGAGGATTATTGCTTGGTTGTAGTCTTGACCTCAACTTCTAACTTGATCATTAACTGCTATTATGTGCATTTTTTATATATATAATCTAAAGATTGAGTATTTAATTTTATTGTTTTTTAGTTTTTGTTATTTTTAAAAGTTGACAGGTATATAATTCATATTTTTAAAAATGTAATTTTCGCAGGCCTCGATCTGATGTTACTGTCGATCAGGTGGCATAAGTAACAACAAGAGCAAAAATGTAATGATTTCATTTCCTTTTTTTCTTATTTTCTCTTTCAATACTAAGGAAAGAAAATTATAATCTGGAAAGAATTCTGTAAATTCAACTAAGCATTTAGATAAAAATATAAATAAACAAGGATTAACTGCAGTATATATTTAAAATATGGTTTTAAAAATTATTTATTGTATTAAATTTTTATTTGTTGGACGAGTTTTGGCGATTTACATTAATTTTTGAAGTAGGAAAGCTTGTGTAGAAGAATTTTGATGAAATAATTTTTTTTTTTTAAAAAAATTTCAGTTTGGACTGTTTTTAAAGTATTGCTATTTGTTTTTAAATTTTATAAGTCAGTAATTAATTAATATTAAATTGAATTTATTACTGTGAAAGTAAAATAATACTACTTTCCTGAAGTTATATTTGTTTTTTTACATTAATGAATGTTATATTTATGTTTATATATATATTGCATTTAAAACGTGTTACTTGAAGGAAGTTAGCTCATTGATCAAATAACTTAAATGTTTCTGTTTGTTCATAGTTCATGTTCATGAACATTGCCATTGTTCAATGTTAATTTTCTAAACATATATTTTATTTAATATGTAATTTTCATAAAATTTTAAATCTCTGAAATTGTATCTGAATTTAATGGTGTATTTATTTTTATTGTATTTGTACTATATTTAATCAAAACTATATCATACTGTATGTATAGAAAAATGTTTTTTTGGGTGCATAATATTCTAGAGTTTATACATAATAATTTAAAATTTTTTAAATTTTAGAGTATGTATAAAGTGTATTTTTTTAAGTTATTGCTGTTGATAGTTTTTGACGTAAATTTAATATTTAGAGCAAGTCAGCATAAAAATTCTGTTGCATAAATCTACTTAATTAAATAATTTTATCATGCATTTCATTTTTAAAAAATTTTATTTCCTTTGATGTTGCTTAACAACAAAGGGTTTTACTTTTCACAAAATTGTGATTTTCAGGATACGCATTGACATTTAAATTGTACTACACTTAATTAATACTTAATACACAATGATAACTTACTATGTAATAAGTTGATCCATTGCACGAATTATATGTATATAATGAGTCAGTTAAATTTGTATTTTTTTATATAATTTTATCGAAAATAAACCTATTATATTATTATTTAAATTAATTGTTTTGATAATTGATGCTTTTGAGGGAATGCATTCTGTCATACATTGTTGAATCATTTAGAGATAAATGAAATCAATTCTAAACATGTAAAATATATTTAAACTTCATTTTCTATTCATTGTACAGGTTACTATTTTGCATTGAATTACTATTAGGGAATTTTAAGACATCTTTAACCTAAAAATTAATTGAAATTAAAGTTTAAAATTACAGTATTAAAGGGCAAGAGTAGTAGAAATGCATGGGTTTAATAATGCATTATTTAAATATTTTTAATTAGTTCTTTATTGTTTTCTTCTGTGAAAATAATAAAATGTTGTATCTTTTAAAATTAAATAATTATACAGTTAAAAATAAAGGCAAATCTTAAAAATTGCATTTATTTGTTTTGATTTTATATAGTTTCCTGATATTGTAAGTATTTTACTATATAATAATTTTTCTTCTCATTTTGAAATAATTTCTGTGAAGAATTTCTCATATGTAAACATATATAAGTGTTATTTTTTGCAATGTTTGAGATTAAGCATTATATAAAGTTTATATTATATAATAAATTGTATTTTTGTGCTCTTTAGATTTGTTGGCTGGGTTTTAAAAGTGTGATTATATTTAATAAACATTGTGTTTGATGATTCATATACATGTATTATAATTTCAATTATCGGAATAAAGTTATATATTGTTGATTGTTTGAGTAATTTATTTACCATTTAAGCACTCTTTTTACTATAACAACAAAAGAGATATTTTAATGAATTTGTTGTAACATTTGAGAAATCTTTACTAATTCAAGAAATATATATGAAAGCATTTTTTTTAAACCATGAATCAAGTAATACTTTAAAATGAACAGTTTAAATAATAATTTTAAATTAGAAATAGTTATTAATGATCTCTTTATAATTTATATATTAGAAATATAAATCCGTTATGTTACTTTTTAAAAATAATAATTCTTCTTCTAAATGATACTGAAACACATTAAGGAAGACATAGAAAAAAAAGGCAAAGAGAGAGAGTTCCAATTCTTATTACATATCTATTGAATTAAAAAACGATATGTAATAGTTTTTATTAAACGTTAAAAATGGTGCATTTATCGCACCTTTTTTTCCTACTGAATATTAAATAATGTTTAAAAACTTATACACACATGCATTATGACTTAACAAACTTATCTTGAAGTATTTTAATGCTTGAAAGTTAGTTTCAAATTTGGATTCGGCTTTTTTACTATTATATATAAGTTAAGACAAAATGTGATGTTAATGAAATGGGTCTTATTGAGTGAGTTATATTTTAGGAGAGAGAGAGAGACCTAGTTTACTGTATTAGTCTAATGATTTGTGGAAACATTTTTGATACATCATAAACTATGATTTACACTTTATAAAGGACATAAAATTGTCTCTACATTGTAAACCTGTAATATTAATTGTAGTTTTTACTGACTTCATTGTAAGTTGTCGACTAATACAATATCGCAAATTTGTCTGTTAATCTAATCCATTAAATTTTGTTGAGTTAATCATTATCATTGATCTTATGTAGTCAATAATTGTAGTGAAAAAGAGATTATATACATTTACATAAAATGTTTCCATCAAATTTATGCGCTTCTTTATAGTAAGACAAAAATAAATTATTTGATCAATCTTCCTCAATAATCCGATATTTCTCTTAAATATAAGATTGTAAAATAACTGAATGATTCAAACATGTAAATAAATTACGCTATATTTAATATTTTATAATTCTTATGTAAAAAGAATACATAACACTTGGCTAAGAGAAATTTTACAAAAAACTTTGTTTGAATGACTCCTATTTCTTTAAAGAAAAATGACTAGTTCACTAACTTTTTAGTAATTTTTTCATTCATTGTGCAAATGTTATTTGTTAAGTGAGTATTTCTGAAGAAGTAGAAAATTCCAAAAAGTATTCCCGGAAAAACTTTTTTACCCCTAATTGGCTGCATATTGGCAATTAAGCCCTAAATGTGAGAAATATTTTATGATGGCATCATTTAGTGGTGACTCGCTATCGAATCTGGACGCTTAGAAAAATTGTAATTCAAGCAGTTGCTAAATGTTCTCGTGAATTAAACTTACCGAGAGTATCGGAGCCAAACTGATACTTAAGGGATCTTTTACATGCTACATAATCATATGGCATGTGTGCCTACGATTTTTGCATCCAGAAAATTGATCGGCTTACAGCCGGGATCGAACCTATAACCTAGAGCTTACGAAGTAGGCACGCTACCTCCAACCCACCGAGCTGACAGTGGAAAAATTAAGATTATCCAACTTAATAAGAAACAAAACTAAAAAACTTGTGTAATTGGTGGAACAGTACACACACACACAGAGGTGAATTTTAGATTACCAATTTTTTTTATTAAATTTTCTTTATTATCAGTCGCTTTATTTTATTTATTTTACTTTAGATATTCTATATAAATCTATTAACATATAATATAATTTTTTTTAAAAAAATCAATTCCTATACTTTGTTAGAAAAACGTACTGGCGTCAACTGTTGTAGCCAATTGTAACTTCGAGAGAAATAATGCAGAATAACTTTTCAAATTAAAAAATAAAATTTAATCAGTGAATTAATACTTGAAAAAACTGTATTGACATCAAGTTTCATTCACTACAAGTTTAAAAAAATGTATTTGAACTTCAATGGATGAATAGAAAGTATTTTATTAGCGACTGAAAATTTGAACAATATATATATATATATATATATATATATGTATATACACTGCTCAAAACAATTAAAGGATATTGTAAATTTTATATAAAATAAAGATATAAGCGAAATTATTTTTGACGAAAATGGAAAAAGAGAATCACAAATGCAAATTTTTCTGATTTTCAAACTGTGGAGTATGCTAATTTTGAGTTCGACGTCAAAAACGTCACTTCAGCGGCAGCGAATGAAATTTGACTTTCAACTGAAATGAAGACAAGGATGGTCGGCATTCAGTGACTGCTTTAATTCGATGAGTACGATGTCTCAGTGAAGTCATTTAGCCAATTCAGAAGATTGGAGAGTTGTTGGTAGGTTAGAAGGGGCCAAACTCAAGCCGAAGTAACGCAAGCCATTGGAGTGTCACAAAGTGTGATTTCCAGGATCTGAACCGTTTTTTGGAGACTGGAAGTGCAGGCCGAAGACCAGGATAAGGTCATAGACGGGCAACAACGCCCAATGAAGATCGTTATTTAGTGTTAACGGCTCGGAGACACCGAAATGAGAACGCTATTCTTCTCCAACAACACCTTCGCTCGGCTACTGGCACCACTGTTTCAACTCAGACTGTCCGAAACCGGCTCCATGGTGTAGGTCTGTATGCTCTCCGACCGATGGTATGTGTTAGACTAACATCAAGGCATCATCGCGACCGCAGGGAGTGGGCAACAGAGCATGTGAACTGGAGGAGAAATGAATGGAGCAATGTTCTTTTTTCTAACGAGTCCCGTTTTTCTGTTCATCCGGATAATAGGCGTATTTTCATCTGGAGGGAGCGTGGCAGTAGGAATAATCCTGCATTCATGCACGAAAGTGTCAGATTTGGCAGTGGGGGAGTGTTGGTGTATGGTGGCATCTCCATTGACGGGGGCACAGACGTCTACATCATTCGAGATGGACCTCTGACTGCTCGCCGATATAGGGATGAGATCCTCAGACCTATTGTAGTCCCTTACGCTGAAGCAATTGGACATGACTTCATTTTAATGGACGATAACTGCAGGCCACATCGTGCTAACCTGGCGGAGGATTTCCTTTTAGAGGAAGGAATCGTTCGAATGGAATGGCCAGCGTGTTCTCCAGACTGGAATCCAATAGAGCACGTTTGTGACGCTCTAGGAAGACGAGTTGCTGGCCGCCAATCACCCCCACAAACTCTCCAAGATCTGGAAAGAGCTCTTCTGGAAGAGTGGGATAGAAAACCCCAATTCGTGATTAATAGCCTCATTGACTCCATGCCTCAAAGGTGCTCAACGTTGCTGGCCGTTCGTGGAAACCATACCCCTTACTGAAAATGATTTCCTTTGAAGAAAACACATTTTCTTGTTCTTTTTTTGTCATATGCACAAATTGTGTTTTTTTTTCCTTTTGTACACAAATGCGCAATAAAATGCATTTTTTTCTGCCAAACATGTGTAATTTATTCTCATATAACCTACTACGTCTGTCGACCATGTATCAATCAGCTAAAAAGTTTCCCAGCCACAAGATCCACCGAAAACCGCAATATCCTTTAATTATTTTGAGCAGTGTGTGTATATATATAGGGAGCGAGTGAACTAATAGAGAGAGAGAGAGAGAGAGAGAGAGAGAGTAGGAATTATTGAAAAAGATTTCAGAACCTTGAGTATTGTCTTTGGAAAACTTGAAGTTTCGTATTTTTCTTGCTTTTGTTAAGTATGTCTTATTTGTAATGTGTATTATTTGTTTAATTAAAATGTATATGTCATTTATTATTTTCAGATAATCGAGCGATTAAACATTATTATTCCTTTGCGTAATTATTTGTTACCTATTTCTTCGAAAGATTTCAAATATGCAATATGATAAAATTAATATATATTGCTCGTAAATTAAGTGGACATATCGTGTTTAAGAAGTGAAAGTTTTGAGCATAATATTAAATAAGACATGATTATATCTTCCTAATCAAAAAATAACATCTTTATTCCATTTACAATACACATATTGTATAGCAATGGATACTTCACATACCAAGTTGCTTTCAAACATAAAATGACAGTTCATTGCTCCTACAGAGCTGACATAGTTAAAGTCTTTATACAATACATTGTGTGTATTAGAAAACTTGCTAAATATGCACTAAGGCAAAGGGCACAGCGGAATTTCAGAGTGGTGTTTCATCGTCACTGTTTTTCGTAATAGTCCCTTTTTAAAAACTTCTATCTTTCAGCATTACAACGAATAAAGAAGTAGTCTATGCAGTCTGTACCCGCAATAGCCCTCATATAAAGTTCTAGATTTTTAAATCATTCTATGTCATACATGATCGGACATAGCAATATTCTACTGAATGGAAAAAAAAATTAGAAGGAAAATTGAACTTATATATATAATTCAATCGTAAAAGCAGCATTTTTTCAAGTTGCATTGAAATAAAAATTATATTTTTGTGATTCTTAAAATAAACATTAAAATAATGTGTAACATCATGGATTTATTCTACTTTACAGAATTTCCCAAACTCTAATACTGATCAATTTAGTCATTAATCGATGTAACTTATAATTTTATTTTATATTAAAGTAATAAATATTATTTCTGAACTTTTCTATTTTATTCTTTTTTAAATGTATACTGTTAACAATAGTTGTCACATCCGCAATCAGATTATGCACGTATAAATAACGACAAACAGTTTTTCTGGACCAAGAATCATTTTTTTTAATAGTAACATGTTAAAAAATTTCGAATGTGTCAATCGTAATATATCCTCTAATGATCTTCCTTCAAGTTATTAGATTATTGGTTTTTTTAAGTGTGTTTAATGCATTTCATTGAAATGAAGTTTTTTAAACACTTAACACCACCCTGAAAGTTCGCAAGATTTCAACTGCGCTTCATTTCATGACATGAGAGAAATATAGTTACTTAAATTTAAACTAAAAGAAATATTCACAGTTTCCTCTCCTTGATCTTAGTCCCAGTAAGTCGAGTTTTGCTTCCCTGGAGGTCCTTCTGTCTTTTTTGAAGTTCTGTAGTGTCCCTTTTCTCATCTTTATTCTCATATGAATTCTAAGCGGACGCATTGCAAGGCAATTATTGGTGCATACTTTGGTAAACGAAAAGGAACCTTCAGTATGTATATGTATTTTCTAAAAATTACTTTAAGATATGGGATGCTGGTTTTAAAAAAACATGGAATCAAATAAAAATCTAAAAAGTATTTTCAAATTTCAATAATAATAATTATAATACTTCAGAAATATTTTAGTAAGATATCTCCTTCGAACAAATATTACTTCATTACATTCCAAACTTATGTATAAAAATTACTCAACCCATTGAGTGTGTTCTCAGATACACAAAAAGGAAATTGTATTATAAGTAATTATTTATCTGTTCTAAAAACAACCCAGAAATTAAATGAGAACTAAAAATTGAATGGGGGGGGGTAATAAAAAGAAAAAATATAAACCAATCTATATTACTTTTATGAGATACAATAAAAGAAAATATTTTTTATCAAGTTTATCGATTTGATACCGTATCTATACATATTGGTTTTCGAGAAAAATTACTTGCTTTTTTATTAAATTGTTCAAGTTCATTCTATCCTTTGTGCAATCAGAATTCAGTTTAATATCAATTCGTTTAAAGATAAAAATTTTAGTTCCTCAAAAACTATTCGCGTTTTTTCTTTTTCGATTTATGCATATTTTTAACAGGTTTTCAATTATATGAAGCACAGCGGCCGAATGGTAGCGTAACGCGCTTCCACACCACAGATCCGGGGCTCTATTCCCGGGGTGGGCAAGGTCAACTTAGCCTTTCATCCTTTGAGTGGGTCGATAAATGACTAACGAGTTTTTGCTTGGGAACTAAACACTGGAGGCTCACGTCATACTCACCACCACCTCATGCACCACAGCGCCCCAGGTAATGTATACTGAGATGGATCCAGTAGGCCTTGACCCTCATGGGCTGTTGCGCCACTGAGTTTTGTTTGGTTTTCCAACATATAAGTTTCTAAAATTTGAATTTTAGTATCAGGTTCTTATTCATTTTGAATTCAGCAAGTTTGGTCTATCATATAATTCGAAAAATTAAGCTTAATTTTTTTGAAATTTTTTAGATTGATTTTATTTTTAAAAATATCGTTGCTGTTTTCAAAATATGTACATTTATTCACTCTCCCATGAAATAAGTAAAATGGATATAATTTCCTCCTTAATCTGTGTATTTTTGAATTGTTCCATGTCCTAAAATGATTGGTTATTCATTCCACAATATAAAATTTGTTCTAATTATTGATAATCAAAGGGAAAAGCTTATACAGGGTGGTCCCGAATTCATGATACAAATTTAAGGGTAGATACACAGACAGGACATTGTGTGTGTTTGCAACAATAATTTATTGTATAGGAATGTATGGGCGCATCTGACGTGGTGAGGCCCAAACAGGAAATAAAAGAAAAAATAAATGGAGTTATCGGTTGGTCGCGTTGCCGGTAGGGGGCAGTAGATGTCTAGCAGCAGATCAACACGATGCATCTCATTAGAGGAAAGTGACATTAGCAGTTGTGCTGGCGTCTACGATGTGGAGACTTTACGTATGCTGAAAAAGCAGACATGCATTACATGTGTGGCAGTGTTTCTCAAACTGTGGGGTGCACCCCCTAGAGGGGCGTGATAACTCTACACGGTCTATGTCCTTTTCATTGTATTCCAAAGTCCTTTTATTGCGCTCGAAATAATTTTATGGATAGCAGTGCACAGAAAAGATCGTACTTCGAACGGACGTACATATACGCCCGGGGCAATTAACTCTTTGGCTGAGCAAGACGTTTAGAGGTTAAAGTTCTATTGTAGCCTTAGTGTCCAAGTTATTGAATCCAATACATTTTTATTGTAGGAAGGGGAGCGCAATGAAAATGATGATTGAGTAGTGGGTCGCGAGTATTGAAACTTTGAGAAGCACTGAAGTCTGGTCGTGTTAATGGAAATGACAGAGCTGTGCTACGAATGTATCACACGTAGTTTTCTGATCGGCGAATCTCGGATCACAGGATTTTTCAGAGATGTGCGCATTTATTTGAATGCCACGTTTGGGACGCGATGGATTGGGCGTGGTGGACCCCGATCTCCCCAATTTATCGAGCCTCTATTACTTTCTTTGGGGACATCTGAAGAATATTGTTTATGTGACTTCATCGGACTCAGATGAGGATGTTGTTCGAAAACTGTAAGTGTGCGTGAGATACGTATCATCTTTTGACGTGTACGCCAATTGCTCCGTCCACGCTGGCAAGCACGTATATCAACTGTTTGACGCAGTTTTGACCAGTTATTGTAATCATTATGCTTGTCAACGACGCTTTCAATAAAAACTGTGTCTTTCCTTTCGTCTCTTGTTTTTGGGTTTGTGCTTCACCGCGTCACTTGCGCCCTTACATTCCTATACAATAAATGATTGTTATAATGTCATGTACCTACCCTTAAAGTTTGTACTATGAATTCGGGACCACCCTGTATTTATAATGCTTGCAGTATTTTGGTTTCAATACGTAAATTTATATCAGGTTCATTCAAATGAAACCCGGTCAGTGCGTCTAACTTTGCATTACATGTGAGGTGGCACCACGTAACTGCGTGTATGGTGGCACTATCTATCGGTAGAGAGAGATACTGAAGACGAAAATGGGGTCACACCATTTTGAACCCGAAAGCAAGCGTCAGAGCAAGCAATGGAAACGTGTGACTTCTATCCTCCAAAGAAATCAAAGGCCGTGTACACCAGTTCTGGTAAGGTCATTGTGTCCTTTTTTTATTACAAGGGCCCACTGCTTATTGAGTTTCTTGAACGGGAAACCACCATCAATGTTCAGCGTTATCGAGCCACTTTACACAACCTTAGATGAGCCATCAAGTCGAAATGCCCAGGCATGTTGTCCAATGGCGTTATTTTCCTGCATGATAAATGTACCAATAGTTTTGGCGACTAATTTTGAGTATGTGTACTGTGTATAACTACATTTTTGAGTTAATAAAATCTTTACCGTTACTTTCCACTAGTGACCGGGTTTCATTTGAATGCCCCTTATATTATAGAGAACTCATTTTTACGCGTACTTTTGAGGTTAAAAGGAAAATAATACTCTCTCATAAAAAATCATTACAACTTTACTTAATTTTTTCTTAGTAAAATAACTCGAAATATTTTGCTATGAATAGAATATTGCTGTTTTTAACAAATATAAAGATATCCCCTTAATTTGTTCATCTCTGCTGCCGTTCTTAACAAACGATTAAGCATATCTCGATCTTATCTCTATTATATATTATTTAGCAATATAAATCTAATTTATACCTTATGTTAGATAAATCTTATATCTCATACGCAAAACACATATATTTCTTTCTAAATTTCTTATAACATAGAGTTTCAACAACTGGGTCAACCGCGATTTTCTATAGTTTCGAAAACTAAATATTTGAATGTAGAAAATCCAAATATATTTCTATTTAAGCTATTTGAAGATTCTTCTAACTGTACAGAAATAATTTATCCTCTCTTTTCAACAAATATACTAAAGATATATTTTTCTTCTAATAATAATTATTTTTGTTATTTGAAACATTTGCAAAGGTGCGGAAGTTTGCGAACTCATATAATTCCTTGTATTAAGCAGAACTTCGGTAAATCACTTTCCTTTCTCTAAAGTTTTCCATGGCTTAAGTATCAGCAATTACTGAACCTTTGTATAGCAAAAATTATTTTTACATTTTTTTAATAAATATTTTACGGATTAGTAAGTTTTTCCTCGATTTTTTTTCCGAGTATGGGAATTATTTTGATTAAATATTAATAAAAACTTTATTAAATCCTTTGGTTAAAACCTTATTGAGTCAACACACATTACGTGCATATATTTAATTTATAATATATTAAACATATCATTAACATTATAAAATTATAATGTACACATCAAATCAAAAGATTTTTTTTAAATAATTTTTAATGAGCACTGTTTCATAATGCATATATTTCAATAAAATATTGATTTGTTAAGTGATTTTTAAAAAAATAAGCGCGTTCAATTTCATAAAAGTTACAGCTATATCTACAATTTAATAATTTACCATTTATTACTGCAAAGCATATATTATTTTATAAGTTATTTTATTATGTTACATATTTTTAAAAGAATTTTCTTTATGAACTTTTTTTTGCAGATGTTAATAATTAAAAATTTGTTCTTAATTTTTAAAATTTTTTAAAAATATCAAATTTGGTAACTTAAATAATATCAGACATATTTTTATTTTGCTTCGCAAAAAAAATTCTTTAAATATGTTTCCAGTTTGAACAGTTAACTTACACAACTTTTTGATTTACATAATTTAAATAAAATATTCTTCGTTTTTCAGTAAAAAGTTTTTCTCATGAGAAAAATTGGGCTTGTCTGTTTAATCCTGTATTATTCTTACACTTTCATTTGTTCCATGAGATTAGAAATCGTTCTCAAATTTCTTTCCCCTATCGATTATAAAAAGACTTAATTTTGTTTGAATATTCCTGTATATAAAAATGGCAGTTGTTTATTTGAAGATCCAATTTTTTTGAACTAGTATCTTACATAAAAGATCTTTCAAGAGTTCACTCAATTTTTTTAAGTTCAGCTCTCATTTTAAATACAGGTCTAAAATTGTGTGTAAGTATCCCAAATCAAACAATCAATGTATTAATTTATTGGGTACATTAATGATTTCTGAAAATGTTTTAAGTTATTCATAAAATACGAAATAATAATTATTTCAACGATATAATACACTAAGCAAAGGATAAATGAATCAAAATAAGATTCTTTTAAACTAGCTCTTACATGAAGTTTAACGGCAGAAATATGTAATGCCGATTTTCATTTATGAGATTCTGCTTTTTCTTTAGACATTTGGTCAAACGAGTTTATCGGCCTTACATTTTACATGTGTTCACGTTGAATATTAACAATTTAAATATTTTATCAGTTATCACTAGTTTTCAAACTTCTCTTCCAGTTATCAGTCCTAAGTCTAGTTCTCAATTATGGAGTTTTCTAATCTTTGAAATGTAAACAATAGAAAGGATTTATTTGTTCTAAATTTACTATTTGAAGTTAAGAAAACATCTGGATAAAATTACCTATTGATGAATGAACCGATATCAGAAACTTTTACCGAATTAGTTCTAGTATCTCTTAATCGATATTTAATAACGAATTTTTAATATTTTCTCAACGAATATATAAACACTATATATACTTATAATGAACAAATCTCATTAAAAAACTGTAGCTGCTAAAGTCTTAGGTTCGTCGTTAGGTAAATATTTGGAGGTGCTTAAGTTTGAAATATATATCTTTCTACATACGTGTTTACAAAAGTATTTTCTGAATGTATCATTCTAAAATTTCTAAGAAAAAAATGTATCTATCTAGTTTTACTATATTAATAAAATTTGCATAGTACACTGGACTGGAGATCTCAAACATCTCATTGATGTAGAGAAATAAATGAAACTCATTTCGAGTTAAGGCCTTCAACGGTTTGCAGTTTTGGCCGTGAATCTTCTCTTATAAAACAATTGTATTTATATTAAATGTATGAATTGTGGATGAAATATAATTCCAAAGCTTTATGCGTTTATTATGTATATTTTAATATTTTATGGAAAATATTATTGCTTTTGATATATATATATATATATCTATAACTGGTTATTTTTACGATTTTATTTTTGACTAAAACAATAATTTCATCCAATGATTTTTTTTTCTGAGTAAGTCATTACACTTAAAACATTGTAACTTCCGAACACATAAAATATTTTTTCCTTTCGATTGTAATGAAAAAAGTAACTTAACTGTGTAGCAATTTATGTTGTAATTTCAGAAGAATTGCGAATATTCATTGCATTCAAATGATAAAAACCATTTAAATGCTTTTTTTTTCAAAAATAAATTGTGCATTGGACTTCCGAGATACATTTATGTTTATGAAAAATGTCTCTTATCCTAAGAAAGTTGAAAAAATTGCTAAAATTTTCTTATTTTCTGATATACTGAAAGACCCATAATTCCTGGAGCCTCATGTCCAGAATTTTTAAATTTGTCGGATTCTCACAACAATAACCTCCCAAGGCTTCTACTCACTTGCTTTCTAATAAAGCCTTAAGTAGAATTTAAGTGATCTATGCCTATCAAAGATCTCAATGGACTTATCTAAGTCGTGCAATCTTGGATCTTTCTCGTATCATTAAGCTGGATGATCTAAAATGGCTCACGGTGGTTTTACCAATGTCTTTTGTATAAAAGCAAGTTTCCTTTCTAGTGACTTCTTTTCTTTGACAGCATCTCTAAGCCTGTTCAAAAGTTTCCTCTCCGCTGCTTGCCATGAACGGATGATTTCTTCCTTGCTCATTGAGTAAAGTAAAAGATCATCCACTTCTAACATCTTCTGAACCGCCATCTTTGGTTCAGAAGCTGTCGGAACTTTCTTCCTTTTTGGACTGCGTGGGTATTTTTTCTTCCACAGAATTTCATCTAGAGACCTATGTCTTTTGATCACAGGAAAATTTGTCGTTGCTGAATCCACCAACCTTAAGTCCTCCACACTGATGCTGAGGACGGTTGTGTTGAAGGCAGGTTGATGCTGGTATTCGCTGCTGGAAGAACTTATGTCCTCCAGTGGCGAATCACTTCTCACCAGGCAATGGGATCGTCGATACAAGGGTGGCGAAGTGTTCAGTTGACTCATGCCCACATGATATCCTGATGATTCCTCGTACGGCTGAAGATGGCTGTATTTCGTAGTACCAAAACAAAGCGGACCTGTTTTACACAAATCTGTCCAAGAGGTTCGCGTTCTAGGTGGGGAGGAAGATCTCTCTGGTACAAAAATCAGATGCTCTGTGTCGAGCGGGAGCACTGGAGATCCAACTAGCACAGGGGACTTGACTCCATGAGGAAAAGGCCGAGGCTCAGTAGTAATGATGGTATCTGGATTTCGACGCTGTTCCTTCTGTAGTCGAACTCTGAAACAAGATGCATATGCATTAATTCTATTGTGTTAATATTCATTTCAAATAATGAGGAGATTGATTTCATGTCAACCTAAATATATAAAATGGCTTCAGAATCTCGATAGAGATACAAAGTCAAGTCATATCATTGTAACCATTTTCTTTCGAATAATTTAATTTACTGAAGAATATGTGGTTTTAGCCTAAATAAAATATGTATTAATTTTTCATCGGAAGTTTTTGGAAATACATATAGTTTTGTTTCTCTTGAAAGGTTTTTCTCAGAGGAAATTACAAAACAAAATCCCCTATCAACATATAACATCAGAAGTTTTCAGTGAAGAATAAAATATATCAACAGCGTTTATTATAACAAATTTTTTTATTTAATTGTTGTATGGTTCACATATTTATTTGATGCTTTTCAAGAAGAAAGAACGTGAACAAGTTCGCACAAAAGTTGATGTTCATCTCAATGATTGATGAAGAGTTGATGACTCCTCATCTGATTTTTTTCTAATTATTGGTTATCCCATGTTAGCGTGTGGCGAATGTTGCAAGTTCATGGACAGCATTTTGTAATCAAGTCGTAGATTCAAATCTTGATACCACTAATGTTTCGTGGTATAGAAGGAATAAAGCATGTTAAACTTGTCAGGTCATCATGACGTAGTCTGAGATTTTCGAGTGCCATTTCAGGTAGGGTAGTTTTTAATCTCCATGGCACTCTAGGCACTTCAATAGTTATGCCTTCATCTATTTCCTGACCACCCCTTCTTCCTCTTTCAGTTCTTACTTTTCCTGTTTTGTTTTGGTAGGGATTTTTTCCTTAACTCTTACTCTTTTCTCTGTCTTTGTTTCTGCTGTTTGGATAGTCTTTCCTTTATCCACCACCTATGGACTCACCGTGTTATGGACAGATAGTCGTAAAGAAAGAATAGTGGTATAGTTTGGTCACTCTTATTCATTTCTTACTTTACAGCATCACGGACCACCCACCTTATTGTAAATTAGTGCAGTAAATTAATGAAATACTTTGTGAATTTACAGTATAGAGTATACATTATATATATATTGTATGAACTGTTTCAACTTGTTAATTATTATCTTTTTCATCGCTTTAGCTATGAATAAACAACTAAAATGGTCTGTGTTATGCAAAACTCTTGTTCCAAAAATGATGCTAAGTTCAGGAGGATAACCAGATCATCGAACAACTCCTTTACTTTTATTGCTGCTCAAGCTGCAAACATATCAAATGTATGGCAGGCATTTATGAACACTAATGAAAAAGTTGTTAACGAACTGGCTTTTTATTTTTCATATGCCAGCAAAATTGAACAACAGAAAGAAGATAGGAAAATAAAACACTCTGCCAGCAAATTACTCTATAATGCAATAAACTATAAGCGTAATGACTAATTTTCAATGGATATCACAATGACAGACCTTAATAATGCAATAAAATCAATTAATAAAAAAAATCTACGGGCATTGGTCTCGTGTTTGTGGAAATGATAAAACATCTAGGTGAAAAGGCTAAATCGTGCCTATTAACCATTCTTTATATTTCATGTAACTCTGGTAAATTACCAACACACTCCCTGGAGAACTTCCATTATAGTACCTAAACTCAAACCAAAGAAACCTGGTACGGAGTGTAGGAATTATAGACCGATTGCACTTATCAGAACTCTCTGCAAAGTGATGGAATGCATTATGCATACGCGAATTATGAAATTCCTAATGGAAAAAGGTGATAAATTTTCATCAGATAGCTAACAGAAAGCAACACTCTACAGAGGATCACTTGTTTTATTTTTGTCAATCAGTCATAACTGGTTTCCAAAAACGACTGCCAGAGAAGACTACTGCTGTCTTTCTTGAAATGTCCTCTGCCTTTGATAGAGTGTGGAGACAGAAACTCATAACATTAGTGCATCAACATGGCATTAGAGGAAATGCTCTTATTTGGATAAATGATTTCCTAAGGAACAGGAAAGTCAGGGTGCAATGTAACGGATGTTTATCTAAGAGCAGGAAAATCCTTACAGGTGTTCCTCAGGCATCAGAACAAAGCCCCCCTCCTTTTTCTTCTCTATGTAAATGATATCCATCTCAACATCAATAACGACACTAAGGTTGCCTGCTATGCAGACGACATTGCGATTTGGTGCTCTAGTAGGGAAATAGATATCTCGGAAACAAAACTACAACACTCCTTAAATGGAATTTTAAAGTGGACACATAGAGTTTAAAATTAAAGATCAATGTCGAAAAGACAACTATCTGTGTCTTTACAACAGATAGAAAACACAGGTACCAGATAGATCCACAGTTATATATTGAGGGTAAACTTATAGAGAAGAAAACATGTCCGAAATATTTAGGAATCATCCTAGATACTGAACTAAGATTTACCGATCACGTTAAGACCTGTGCAGACGGGGCTTTGAAAAAATTAAAGGCCATTAAAAGCCTTTGAGGTACAGACTGATGAGCCATTCCTAAGACTTTAAAGACAACGTATACACTTATACGTATATATTTTACTTATAAGACCGGTTATAGAATACGCCTCTTCCATCAGGGCGCATGCATCTAAGACCACACTAGAGAAATTAGATAGTGTCCAGGCAAGAGCTTCAAAAGTAATTGTTGAGGTAGTGTCCTCTGCTAACAACTTAAAGTTTGTAAAAGAGTGTGACCTTGGTAGCCTTGAGAAGAGGAGAAAATATAACTCGATCAAATTCACAAACAAGGTTAGAAGTCATGAACTAACACATATTGCTAGGAGAACCTTTGAAATTTATAATAGTAACGCAAGATTAAAAGATCTCCAATGAAATTTGATAGTGAAATCAGAATATCCCATGGCCTTGAACACAACAAATTTTCTATTTATCAGGAATCTCTTTTCCCTGCTGGGCTTCCTAAGAACACCAAAATTCTAACAAGTCTATTACAGCCATATACTAAAAGTTAGCCTGCTAGTGTCATCAAAGCAAAAGGGCTAAGACTATTGATAAATATCCACAAGATGATATTGTATTTGCCTATACAGACGGTTCTTCTGATGAAACATTCTTGAATGGAGGTTCGGGAGTATTTATGACCACTCCAAGTGATTCAAACTACCAACGAGAAATCGGTGCTGGTGTCATTGCCTCTTCCTTCACTTGTGAACTTCGGGTGATAATTGATGCTCTTGTGATCTATATAAGACTCTCCCTATTGTAGAACAGGCTAAAGATCTCGAATTTTCTGTCACTCAAAAGCAACCCTCCAGGCAATTCTAAGTGGAGGTTTAAGGATAACTGAAGAGATTTGTTTCAGGAGAGTTAGATAAAGTCTACTTTCTCCAATGGTTACCTGCACATATTGACATTACAGTCATTGAAAACGTAGATAAACTGGCGAAAGAAGCTAGAAATCTTAATAATGACAACTTTGTCAGCATTACTTTATTAGACGCAAATGCTGTCGAAAATTTCAAATTGAGAAAGAATTCAATTCCTTTAAGGCATCAAATCTGTAATATAAGTGGAGACCGCCTTATAACAAAAACTATTGCTAGGCTAAGAACAGGAAATTACAGAGGAATGAAGTTTGATAGGGATGGTAGAAGATCTTATAGAAATTGTGATAACTGTTTAGATACAGAGCTAACATCTGCTTATATTTTTGACTGTCCAGCTATTCTTGCTTCTCTACAAGCAATAGGGGTCCTCTCTTCGTCAATAAATCTCTAAGAGGACAATATTGAACATATTGCCAGAACAGTCATCTGTGGACCAATGGTATTATATAATTTGGTCCCGTCGTGGATGGACATCATCATCGCTTATCACTTTATTATGTTTTACTTTTCAGCATCCTTATTCTTTGTTGAGTCACTGTCATTGTACTTGTAGAATGAAAGTTTTCTTTGTAAAACGAATGATTTTTTCGAGAAAATCATTAGTAACATCATATTGTAATCAATTTCCATTGTAATATCATTTTGAGTGCGAAGCGCAACATCAACTTGTTAAGCTTTTTATTTTCCAAAGTAGATTTCATTTCAGTCTTTACTCTCTTGAGGGCAGAAATGCTTCTCTCAAGAATTGCTACGCGGTGGTACGTTAGATGTGATTTTAATTTTGTTCTCTTTTTTCGCTCACCCAATTTTTTGCGCCCCAAATCTTTTGCGCCTTAGGCACATGCTTAGCGTGCCAAAGCGGAAAAGCGGCCCTGATTGAGTCATTCACGTCAGTTAACCAAAATTATTAGATCTCTCGCTAATATCATTCAAGTTGCTTCTGAGTGCGAATTCAATAAACAATCAAACTAATTTGATCTAGATCAGAAATCTTCAACCAGAGTTCTGCGAAACACTAGGGTCCCCTGAAACATTGATAGGGGTTCCGCAAGTGATCAATAATTGCTTAATCAAAGCGTCCAAATTTTAGTAAAATTTTTATTTTTGTAAAAGAGGGAATTCTTAAAAGTAGTGGGTGTACAGAAAAATAAATATAAATAAATAAATATTTGTGGATAAAATAAAATCTTAGGTTTCGTAAAAGTCACATGCTTCAAGCTGGAATGGATAAATTAGAAGACTTGCCAATGAAAGAGAAGGAACAATTTATCGACATATCAACAGATTCAATGTTGAAGCCAAATTTAAGCAAGAACAGCTCCTAAATTTTAGGTTGCAAATTTGCAGAATACACAGAAATTTCTCACACAGTAATAAACATTTTCATGCCATACTGAACTATGTATTTAAGGTATCCAACTACGTTCAGTACCGTGATTTTAAAAAGGTGCATAAATGGATAATTTTCATGATATTTAGTGTCACTTAGATTAGAATACATGTATAAAATTGTTTTAAGGAGATTTTGAAAAAAATTATTTAAATATAATATTTTGGCAAAAAATTAACTTAGAATAATCTTTTTTCCAAATGTTCTCCTTTTGTGAAAAATGGTTCTATTATAATAATATTTTGCCTGTATATAGCTCAGACCTCTCTACAGAGGCTCAACTAGAATTTTTGAAAAATTCTTATTATTTTCAGAGTTACCACCAATTGAAATATTTATTCGCGTTTTTTTCTTAAAATTTCTCCCCTTTGTTGTCGTAAAACTTGAATAAACCCACTTCTAAGATATGTATTTCAAAAATTCTAGTTGAGCTTCTGTACAAAGGTCTAAGCTACATGCAGGTAAAATATTATTATAATAGAAGCATTTTTCACAAAAGGAGAACATTTTGAAAAAAGGTTATTTTAGGTTAATTTTTTTGCCAAAATATTGTATTTAAATAACTTTTTTTTGTCAAAATGTCCTTAAAATAATTTAATACATGTATTTTGATCTAAGTGACACTAAATATCATAAAAATTATCCATTAATGCGCCTTTTTAAAATCACGGTTCCGAACGTAGTCGGATACTTTAAGTTAAAAATATTTTTCAACGAATGTGGCAAAAATAATATGTCGAAGCAAATTAACGTAAGATATGAAATGCGACAGCTAATACATTCAATATACTTAGAATTTGATGGTATGTGTAAGAAAATGCAAAAACATAGATATCTCAGTTATTATAATTTTTTTTTCTTTTACTCATTAAATGTTATTTTCGGATATATTCTTCTAAGGGGAATTTTTCGGATTGCATTTACCGGAAACACCTTATAGTTTCACGCAATGGAGTAGCGGAGAATATTAGGGCCTCCTGCAAAGTCAGGTTTTGTGCTCCAAGCCGTACTTGGCATTAGTCAGGCTTTAGACCCCATATAATTCTAGCCCTCCCCTAGTTGCGGGAGTGTACATTACGCCACTGGTTTCAAAGTTTCCGTGAATTAATTAAATTTGAAGATTCCAAACTTAGATAATATCTTGTTTACATATACTTGTTACTTAGTTTTTTTAAGATGGTTATAAATTTGATAGAAATAATTTTGACTAGTCTTTAATATGTGTTTTTTTTCCGAGATTTTTTTTTTTTTTTCTGGGGGGGGGGAGGGGCTAATCTTAGAATATATAGCAATTAATAGCCCTAGTCTGGTGGTGTAGTTACGACATGCGAAATTGAAAATAAATTTTGAAATAATGAAGCACTTGAGTGACACGAGGACTATTTACAACTGCATCTTATGATTTTGAACCAAGGTCGACGGGAATAGCATTTAAAATGTCTTTTGATCTTCCTCTTCTACCTTCCAAATCTCATACTGTTTGATGTTCTGTACTATTAAACGTGAATCTGGTTCCACAGTTTAACAAGGTAGATCTATAATCAAGGCTTAAAAACGCATATCGAACATCATTGGCCATAACCTCGAGATCATAGCAGTAATAGAACACAGTTACATAAAAATAAATGAAAGCTCCGATTATAAGTGATCCAGTGTGTATTAACAAAATATATAAAATACCATGATTATTTCAATTTGGAGTATTATGGGAATTTTGTCAAATGGTATTAATTGATTTAAAGAATAGCAGTAGAGTTAAACTTCTCACAAAAAGATGAGATAATGTTACATATATATTTTCCAAAATAATTTTGTTTCGTATGAATTTGATGTAATTATATCATTTGATAAATACGTAATCACGTACAACACTTTAATAGGCTAAATTCATGTGACGTCATAGTCACGTGATAGATGCAGCATCCTGTTTCCAGCGCATCAGTTTCACTTCGCTGCTGCCATCTTTTGCTTTTTACAGAAACTTCTTTTAAAAGTACATATTTGTCAACAATAATAACGCACATAAGCAGTTCCGATTTATCCATTGGGCACTTGGGGCGGGCACCCAGGGGCCCGGATAAGCTGAACTTAACCAGATGTTTTGTTTAAATTACGATCCTCCAGTGACAAGGGGGCTTTTAGATCTTTTGCACTCAGGGTGCGAAATGTTCTTAAGTCGACACTGCACACAAGTAAGCAAAATACATTCGATTTAAAAGTAAAAATAAGATTTTGTATCAAATAAAATTTTTATAAAAATAACATTTTTTAAAAATTTAAAATTCTTTTGATGAAATTTTTTCCACAATACTGAATATTTTTACTCAATTATAAAATTTGAAATATTTTATCTAAATTTCACAAACAGAATAACAAGTTCAAGTTAGTTTAATGGCGTTTTGAATTCTATGGGAAAACTTTGATTGCCTTTATCTTGTGACCGTCATGAATTTAGCCAATTGTAGTTATCTTCTAATGTAGAAGAATAGTAAAAATATGTATATATAAATGGTGATCCGATTTAAAAGAATAATACATATACATTGATGTAATCAGGTAAAAAAAGAGATTTTAAAAATAATCTAAATTCCTAAGAATGCAGCATGTACTCACACTTTTCGTATTTCTTGAATCATTTCAAAAAATTGAGACTTGCTTTTGCGTCTTCGAGCTTCTTCTTTTGCTTTCTGTTAAAAAGGCCACGTCATATTTTATTTGGTAAATACAATAAAACATTAAAATATTAAAATTAGAAATCAATCCAAATTTTTCTTTAAAAAATATTATATTGGCTTAATTTGTGGAAAAAAATCGATATGTTTATGTCTAATTTTACGTTGTATGTGATAAACATTAAACACAATTTAAGTTACAATTGGAATAAATATTTCTAGAAATTGACCACGTAAGAGACTGACACAAATCACAAAGTTATTTTACATTTGCGCTTAGGGTAAATATATGTAATTATATGAAATCAAAGGTAGTAAAAAATTATATATAAAAGATTTGCAGAATTATATAATTATACACAACCTGTGACAATAAAGCTCGGTGAATAGTCCTATAACACTAACGTAAATGAAATATCAATGTAAGTTACTTTACTGTTCTTCAAAATAGTCGCCTACCATAACTATGCACAGCTGAGATCTGCTGTACATGTCCTGGAAACTTTGCAAGAAGTCTTCATTTTGGATGGAGATCAAAAGCCTCGTCCCGTTTCGTTGGATCTCAGGAATATTGTCAAATCTCTTTCCTTTCAAAGCGAGTTTGACTCGAATTAATAGGAAGAAGTCTGAAGGATTGAGATCTGGCGAGTATGAAGGATGTTCAATCTGCTCCACTTTTTTTTTTCTCGAAACTGTTTGACGATATTGACTGTGTGAGGGCAAGTATTGTCGTGAACAAAAATCCATGAACCTTGTTATGCATAATGAGGTCCTACCCTGTGTAGAAGTTTCATGAAATGGGTCAAAACTTCAGTGTACCTTGCAGTATTCATCTTAGTTCCTTTAGGTAGAAACTCTTTGTGAATAATGCCTTGACTATCAAAAAAGGTGACTATCAATGTTTTCGTCACTGACGGAGGTTGCCGGTCTTCTGCTACGGGGGTTGTCAGAAACACTGTCCCTGCCTTCTCGAAAGCGGGTGATCCACTGGTTCAAATATTTCATGGACAGTGTTTCCTCTTCATAAATATGTACCAGCATCGCATAAGTTACTTTCGGTTCAATTTCCTGTTCTCAGCTAAGAACCAACGCACTAAACAAGCACATTGTAAAATAAGTCTTACACGGAACAGAAACGACGCTCAACTGAACAATGGTGGGGGGAAATGATGAAAACCTGTCACTACGCATGTGCAGCGTTTTGTTTCTTTAGTGTTGCCAGATCGGCCGTTCTGACTTCATTCACCGAGCAGAAGACCGACTTCATTCACGCAGTAAGAGTACCCAATAAAAAAAAACACACACACACACACACACACACACACACACACACACACACACACACACAAACACACACACACACACACACACACACACACTTTTTCCAATTCTTTCTTTACTTCTCAATATATTTAGTAAAACGGCTGTCTGCGGGGGGGAGGATCACTGTCTATTAATAAATCTATTATCATTCAAATAATTGGAGTAGTCTACATTTTTCTTCTGGGAATAATTGGGAAATAATTTAGCAGGTCAATTAGAAGAGATTAATTCAATGATATATCATTATTGTGGCCAGAGGTGTAGCCGCCGCCGTATCAGCCGTAACAATGATACGGGGCCCCCAAGCTCAGGGACCTCAAAATGCTTTAGTAAAAAATTGTAAAATGTTCAGGGAACCCAAAGAGAGTCCTCAAGGAATTTTGATACAAGACCCACTCAGGACTAGATGGGCCAGTGATTGTGTGGTATAATTCAAGTGGTAAGCATTTTGGTTTCTGCTGCGTGTGAGAAACGTTATGTTCGATGAAAACTTTACCATTATTTCAAATACTATAAATACAATCACTATTATTAATGATTAGGGAAATATTTCAAAACAGAAAATTATATCTTGGGCTTTTATAGTAAACTTTTTAAAAATTTCCTTATATTTACATGATCCAAAAGCCAAGAATTAACTGACACAAAAGATTGACTTACCCTTTTTACGCTCTTTTGGAAGAGACTAAAAATTTGCCCCTCTCTGATGTTACTGACAATCTCTTTTGCTGAATGATGCGGTGAAACAAGCTCCACTGTATTGATGAATCTATACAGCTTCTAAAAAACCAATTGCAATACTATGTTATCAACAAAATGGTTAATGAATTTTAAGGAATAATTAGTGAAAATGCTTTAATTTAGTGAATACTTTTGAAAGAAAATGTGAAATTTCTTATACTTTATGAATTTTCTTCTGCCTAAGCGTCAATCTGAAAGCTGGAATAATTAATAACACATATTTTAATTTTATTTTACAAATGCCACACACTACAATAGCACCTATGCCATAAGTGAACGTGCTCTCCAATTGAATTAAGGCTAATTAGTGCAGGGCACACGACCAATTGTTCAGCGGCCATAGGTTGACCAGAGTCACACAGAGTACAGTTCAGTGAGTTGGCGAAATCAATACTGTAGAGATGCGATCTCAGACAATCATGGCCTATCAAAAATCTAAAATGAGCTATAGCAGCTTTTCTAGGAGCCCCAAGAACCCAGGATGGGTCCTTGTTCAACACTGCCCAGCACTTGTCCTTATACAGCTCCGCAACTTCCATTTTAAAGTTATTCTTAAAGGCCATATTAGAAAAAAGCCTTAAGGAATAAAAGGTTGAAATTCTCGCGAATTTTTGGATCACAAGGGCTTCTTTTTTAGCAAGAAAGTCATCATGCTCATTCCCAGCTATGTCACAATGAGCTGGTATCCACTGAAAAGAGATTTTAAGAGGAACTTCTTTTAAGAATTATCCGCATTTTAAAATCCTTTGTGAATTACAGAGGTAATTTTGAGATAGAGCGTGTAATGCCAATTTAGAGTCAGAAAAGATTACGGCCCTGTTGAACTCGGAGCTTCTTAGAAGCTTCTCCCTGTTGAACTTAGAGCTTGCTCGACCGCTACTGCAATAGCTTCAATCTCGCCATCGAAGGCTTAAAAACAAATATCAAACTAATTACAAGATATTAGAGTATAACAGGAAGCATACACTGGTGTGCAAAAATTAAGGACGAGACGGTTTTTTCAATATAACTTTGTACAAAAGCTTTCCAAATCAACACATTTAATACCGTAAGATCCCCAATACGTAAGGACATGTGTAATGTAAGCAACACTTACTAAAAGAGAAATCAGAGGGATAAAAAGAAGCTTGATTGAAAAAGTAGCATGGAGCGCATTGCGACTGAAGGCCGAAACATCCCTGCGATGGGTGTCCAGCAAGAAACATCCAGTATTTAGTAGGGGATATGATCTCACCTAACTGCTAGGCAGGTTTCACAGCGTCTGCCCATGCTGAGAATGAGGGTGTCAATGAGTTGTTGAGGCATTGCTGCCCATTCGTCTTGCAACGCCAATCGAAGCTCCCGAATCGTTACTGGTGGTAAGGTACGAGCTGCCAAGCGTCTGCCTAGAAAATCCCATACATGCTCGATGGGATTGAGATCCGGAGATCGTGCCGACCAATCCATACCTTCAATATCCTCACTCTCTAATAGCTGTTCGGCAGCTACTGTGCGATGACATGGTGCATTGTCGTCCATGAAAAGGAACTGCAGACCCATAGCACCTCTAAAAAGACGCACATATGGAAGAAGAATCTCGTTACAATAACGGGTCCCGTTGACTGAACATGCGTCGAAGATGTGAAGGTCTGTACGACTACCAAGCATGATGCCTCCCCAAACGAGAACACCGCGACCTCCATACCTGTCCCTTTCAATGATGTTCGAGGGATGATTGCGGCTTCCCCGCTCTCTCCAGATGAGTATGCGATGAAAATCGCTACTCAAACTGAATCTGCGTACAGGGCGTCGTGCAAACAGACCACCGCCGTGCAGTCTTCTGGCCACGGTAAAACGCGATATCGGTCGTCCAGTCGCCTGTGTCGTGTGTCTAGCGATTTCTCCCGCTGTCTGCCGCCTGTTTCTCCTGGCCTGTAAGACAATGTACCGGTCATCTGCGGGTGTGGTTCCTCGTGGACGACCACTACTGAATTCCCGGATAGCTGTTCCTGTAGTTTGAAATTGTCTCCAAAGTCGTGAAACGATGCTGTGAGCAATTACGAACTCTGCAGCCACACTTGTCACACTGCGGCCTTTCTCCAACTTCCCAATGATTCAACCTCGGGTAAAAGCATCCAAATGTCGTCTAACAGATTGATTATTCGCCATTTCTCGCTGAGGCAGCAACTCGGTGTGATTTTAACTGCTATACGGCGTGCAATCTCTTTGCCAGAAATACTGATCTTACACCGACAACATGCTTTATACTACTCAGACACTCCCCCATTACGTCTACCTGCATATCTGCGTATGTGCTACCGTACTTTACCTTACTTTATCTCCTGATTGGTCTTTCTGTCCGCTCTGCCTCTTCGTTCAGCTGATATGCTAATTTTTCGACTTCGTCTTTAATTTTTGCACACACCAGTGTAGATTCCCAAAGTGGGCAATATACATCTCACCTCGTGAGGGATACCGAAGCAGTTGCGGTGTTATCTCTTATTTTATAGTTTTCTTTTCTTTGCAATTATTTTATTCTGTTCTAGCGATTATACTTTTTCTCTATAATCGATAGAAGAGACATCATAATCATCGATTTTACTTTCTCTGTTTATTTCACGGACGCCTTTTGTTCTTATATTCATTCAAATGATCAAGTATTTCCGAAAATATAAACAAAAACTATTTACATTCAACCAGCTTCGATGTTATGCATTACAATTCTTTCCTTTACTTCAAAAATAAATTTAGAATAATTAAAAAAAGGCCAACTTAAAAGCAAAACATAATTTTAGTAACAAACGACTATATATCAGCAAATTAAATAAATAAATAAATTAATCAGATAAATTAGAGTTACATGAATTATTGAGCGAATGCAGACGATAATAATATGGAAGAGAATTTTCGAACTAAACAAAATCCCTATACTGTACAGCAGTGGTCTCCAGCCCCCGGTCTGTGGATCAAATACTATCGGTGCCACAAGAAGCATTAAATTATTTCCCTTTTAATTACTGTGGTATACTTTTCTTAGATTTAGGATGAAAATCACTTTATATCCCTTGTTAAATCAATGCATATTAATTTTTTGGTGTAGCTATATTTTATTCTGAAGTCACGATTAAATACCATTAAATTAAATTATTAAATCAAAACAGTCTAAAATATAAACAATAAACGTCCTCCCCCTCAGCGGGCCGCGGTAAAATTAAAAAACGTTGACCGGTCCGCGGCGATAAAAAGGTTGGAGAACACTGTTGTACAGTTTTAATAGTCAATTAAAAATCAGTTCAAAAAATGAAAAGAAATTTAAATGGAACTAAATACTTAACAATACGAAGAAATAAGTATTCTTAAAGTGACAAGTTGAAATTATATATATTTCCATGTAACCAACCTGACTAAAAAACATGACATTAGGACTCTTCCAAAAACACTCCTGTGGTTTCTTTCGCAGTTCAGGTAAGGCGTGTTTGAAAACAGCGTGTTCTATGAAGAGGATGAGAACGCCGACGGCCCCTCCAAGAAGCAACATGAGGAACACCCCAGCAACTGACCGCAGGCTCAGAGGTTGCGGTTTGTTGAGTCGATGCACAGAGTGGTTGAAGCAAGGCACTCTCCCGAACCATTTCTTCTGAAGTTGTTCCATGAGACCGTACTCGTTGTAGCGGAGGATTAGTGTGGAGATGGACTTCTGAGTAAATACATAAAAAGTGAAAACTCTAAATTACTCGTTTTCTTTTAACAAAAATGAATGTTTTGGATTTCTGCTTTAGGCGATGGAACGTGCAATAAAACTTGATGAGAAATACTTATAAATGATTAAAATTATAATAAATTTATATGACTTATAAAAATTTTGGAAATATTGTCATCTGAATAATACAGAATTTGATTATGCAAAGCGGTTATAATTGAAGTTCCGCTCTTAAAAACCTGTAAAAAAAGAATCACTGGTCAGCATGACTTCAAATTCTTCTTTGAAGAAGAGTGAAATGATATGGCATAAGAAAAAAAATTCCGAAGTGTATTAATATATGGAGTTGTGAGCGGCAAGATGAAAGAGAATTCGGCTACAAGTCACAATTTAAACCTAATTATGACGGTTTTCGCATGAATTGCACATTAAACCAACTGTATGGTTCAATGTGTATGATTATTTTGGTTTTTGGACGAAGAAATTGACTTCCAAGTCATTCAACAGTTTTTGCACTGTTCGCGAAAAGCCCGTCCATCATGGCAAGTCGGATCCACATTGGATGGGAAGAATTGGTTTTTAATTGTACTTGTGCCACAAACAGCGTAAAAAGCTTTCTATATTTGATTGTTATTCGCTATGTAAAATCTGCAGATACAGTCAGACCTCCATTTAACGAAGTTACTAAATCCCAAATTAACTTTAATTACGTGGAAAATTCGTTAAACAGATATTCATATTTTAATATACTTAAGAAATCACATAAAAATGTCTTAAATTCATAAACGCTTGTATTATTAAATACAGAAATTATTCATACTCTTTTTGTAAATTAATGTTTGTTTTATATATCTTACAAATCAAAAAGAAATTTTCGATGTTTTACAAGGGGAAAAAACATTGTCCAGGAATACACTGTATATTTTTAACTTTAAAAAAATAATTTTATATTAAAATTAATGAATTTTAATGACATTTTATAATTTTAAGCCTGCAAGCAGCTTTAAGCATACGTTATTTTATAACCATTACTTTTAAACATACATTATGAAATGCGTCCTTAAATTTAATTACTGATACAATCTGTTAATTTTTTTTAAAAATTACGGCAATTAGATTGCTTTAGGTGAGTTAGGCACCTTGTAAAACCAGTTCAAGGCCATTGATCACAATAAAATGTGTTAAAAGAGAGAATAATTCGCTATATCCAGAAATATTTTTAAAATTCAGAGGGGAAAATATCGAATCACAAGAGAAAAAAATCTGTTAAATATAAAATGCGTTTCGCTATTTGGAGGTCATTTTACGAAGAAAATAGTAAAATGTTCTTGGTTCCATGAGAAAGTTCGTAAAATAGAACAATTCGCAAAAAAGAGGTTCGTAAAATGGAGGTCCGACTGTATTTTTGAAAATACAGATCTTTTTAGATTAAACATTTCAAAGTTCTTGTTGAAAAACTTCATTTAGATGGCGGCTTTGATATTAAAATGTGAATTTATATAATTTTTCTTTTTCTTTGAAAGTTAGCCTTCAGTTGTTTTTTCTGAACAGCACAATTGAATTGCATAATTTGCATTCCTTTCCTATAATGATTTTTGGAGCTCAAGGGAAAAATACTTGCGAAACATTGATGGGTGCTAAAGGTTTGATATCAATAATCAAATATTCAGTTTACGAAAACGACAGGCATTTGATCGAAGAGAATTTGCTTGTTGAATTTATTTGAAAGTATATACACCATCGAACCAAAACATTATGAACCCTTACACATTTTTCATTGAATTCGTCTGGATTACGTGGAAGCCACGTAATTAAGAGAGTTTGATATTTAACTGCTGTTGTAAAAGGTAAGCTATCATACTTGCCCTTAATTTGTGAGTGAGAGAAAAGGCTTCTGGTCTAAGTGAACTTGAAAGAGAGCAAATTGTAATGGCCTGAGGACTCGGAACAAGTATCTCGAAACAGCATGACTGGTAGGTTGTTCATGCTCTGCTTTTAGTATTTGTGCAAAGTGGTTAAATAACGGTGAAACCAGAAGTATACCTAGCTGTTGGACGTCTGCGCATCATCGAAGAAATAGGACGTCTTAAAAAGTCCCGCTCAGTAAAGCAAAATCGGTGCTAGATAGTGGGTCAATTGACATCCCAATACAAGGCAGGTCCTAGTACAAGTGTTTAGGAACACACAACTCAGCGGATACTGTAAGATATGGGACTGCACAGCAGACGTCCCACTCGTGGGCCTTTGTTGAACAAGCGTTATTGCCAACTACGCCTAGAGTAGGCTCGGAAACATTGAGACTTGACCATAAATAAGGGGAAGACAGTCTCTTGATTTCCTATTCGTCACGTCGATGGTTGCGTCAGGGTGCACCGTCTTCTATAATCGAACAGTTGCTCCCTCTATGTTTACAGACTGGTGATGGCAGTATTATGCTTCGGAGAACGTTCTTATGGGTGACTCTGATACCCTTACTTCGGGTAGACTATCTGAGCATAATTGCGGATCAGTTGCACCCATATATGGCGTCTGTTTTCTCAACTGGAAATGGAATTTTCCAGCAGGACTGCGTTCCATGTCAAAAGGCTAGAATTGTGTTAGAAGGGTTCGAAGAGCATAAAGCTGAATTCCAGTTAATATTCTGACTACATAATTCGGCGGATATTAATTTGATAGGGCACATATGTTTTTTTTTTAGAAATGCAACTTATAGAGATCAAATATGTTCATGTCAGAATATATCGAATTATAACGTTACCACTGCTTAGACAATTGGTACAACCCGTCTCCAGTCATCTACCTAGAACTTGGGGTATCCATACCAAGGTGAGTTGCAGCTGTTTTGCAAGCAGAAAATATTTCGAAGTGTTATTGAGTTGGTGTTCATAATCCTTTAGTCTCTTCGGTGTATACGGCAAGAGAAGAAGGAGGAGTCCCTTAAGTGGTGTGTGAGAAAGAATAGTTGAAGAAAGTAAATTAAGTATATGAAATCCAAATTTTAATGAGAAAAAATATATAAATTCAAAAAGCCAGCTGTAACTTTATTTCTTTTGAGATTACTGTGTCTGAGTACAATTAAAACTCAATTGCTTTTCTTTTGAGATTAAACTGTATTCAAAATTGTTTTCACCGATTTCATACGAAAACACAAAATGACAGGATGCACAAAACCGGCAATTTAATGAGAAGTCTTGCATCTTTATCGGTAATTTTAAATAGGTTCTTTTTCCTCGGAAGCATTATAATTCTAACAGAAAATAAGTCTTTTAAAAATAGCATAATTCTTATTACTTAATGCTGTATAAATTTTTTTAATTAATTTACTAAATTGCACTAATTTTCTTTTAAGCGCGGAAGAATGTTGTATTTTACATTGATATTGTTTGATTGAGTATACATGTATAAGTAGATAAACTTTTGAGACTAATTTGTTGTCAGTACGTTACGCCAAATAAGATTTTGCCGCCCAGTGGTTTTCAATTCAAGATGGCGGCCTGCCACTAAGGACTGGATATGAAAGTAATTTAAAAGAATGGCTTATTCCAGACGAAATAGTTTAATTACATAGGTTTTTAAAAGAAGCAAAAAGACATATAAATTTAGTAAAGATGTACTTACTTTTTTGGGGAAAACCAATTGGAAAAATATGAGCACCAGGATTTAAAAAAATAGAATATGAAGAATTTAGAAATCTCCAGAACAAAAAATGAGAAACGGAATTTAGGAATAATGAAAAAATAACGGCTAAGAAAGCTCCGATCTTTTTATGAACGAGGAAGATTTAAAAGTTCATCAAACGAAAATAAAATTGAAATAAAGTAAAATGGAAATTCGCAATCTGCTGTCAGCGAAAGAAGAATGATACCTGGATTTACTATTTTGACCTCACAAATTTGCACCGTAAGATCAACAAAACATATGGCCATCAAATTTCTAATCCTGTCTGTAAACAGTTTTTGGTACTTTCCATTTCGTAGGTTTACTTATCACATTCTATGACAGCACTAAATGAGCGAAATCTTAACCATGACATAACAGAGATAAAATAAACAAAATTTTTTTTTTAAACAAAATAGATAGAATTCAGCAATCCTTTTGGCTCCTAAAAACTGAAAGCGAGTTCCTCATATTCTTTTAAAAGAGATCTTGGTATTCACCAATAACGTTCGAATAAACGACAGAAGGCTAAACATACAATCCAGACAACGTAAAATATGGAAATGACAGAATTTGTAAAAAAAAAGCGATTTAAAGATGTCTGAAATTAATAGGGTGACGCCATAAAAATAACCAATATAAAATTAATTCTAATATACATAATACGCATTATAATCCCACTACTAAACATTAAAACTCTAAGTTACCATATTGTAATGTTATTGCCCAACTTGGCGAATACCAACAATAACTTGGCGCTTAATTTACTGACATCAAATTGCCAAACTTTTTTCGAATTGAAATTATAAAAATGAACTGAAGTTTACTTTTAGCCTGAATCCTTTCTGCATGCCAACTGCATAAGCGTCGTCAAATATGGATTGCCCTAGTAATTGAAGACTGCATCCCGGGTCGTTGCCTCTGAAGTAATCCAGCACCACTGTGTCTCCAATCAGCACTCCCAGTTCGCCACGTCTAAAATATGAAATAATAACACTTTCTTAATGATTATCCAAAGGCAGTTACCTATTTATTTGATACATTAAATTGCATACTATAAATACTAGCTCTCGATTTCAGACGGGAGGTAATAGGAAAGATACGTAATTATACATCCTTCCTAATGCATATTTTGCATAATAAGGAGAGAAGTAAATATATATTTCAAAGAAAAGGAGATTGCATTAAACTAATAAGATGAAAGAAATTGAACATGTTATACAAATGTTTTTATATTTTTATGAAATTTTCGCAAAATTGAGCAAGATTTACTTTTTCATAATTCCTACTATTAGAGAGTTCACAACTCTCCCTTTATTTATTTAATTATATATATATATACATTTTTTAAATTTTCAATCCTTAATAAAATATTTTTTATTCATCCACTCAAGTTCAAATACATTTTTTTAAAACTTGTAGTGGATGACACTTAACGTTAATACAGTTTTTTCAAATATTAATTCATTAATTAAATTTAATTAATGAATAAATAGTAACAAACAAAAATAATAGTCCTACACCATACATAAAGAGGAAAAGCGATGACCAAATTCTGTCATTTGTGACGGGGCTTTACGAGACTTTTCTACTAAAAAACCTCTTGGGGAATCTTGGGGCCAGCAATCGCGTTATTTCACAGCCATCCCTCTCAAGAAGAAACCATAATATGCAGATTATCTAGTGTATATATAGTTAAAGTTTAGTAATCGGGGATTAGAAGGAAAAGAAGCGGAGTCGCGGAAGACAGTGCTGATACAGTAAGGATCAGAATTTCGCCGCGTGACTAAATGACGGACTTAAATTATTAGAATAAATTAGGGAAGTTAGAGGATTATTAAGATAACATTGATTCAAGTTAAGCTATTCGGATTTCGTGTGCTTATTCACATAGGGTTTGAGCTCTAGTCGTATCACTCTAAAGTTTCCTTTTATAGTTTGCTTGTCTTGGAATATTATCTTTGGTAATAATAAATTGGATTTATCATGGTTAGTCTGGGACATCCATCTTTACCTCCCACAGATTTAGGTCGATAAGAGGACGAGGAAGGTCCCCAGAGGGGAGGGCATTACACATTGTAATTATTATTCTGTCCAAACATGCGTAAGAATAGCTTCCACTACTGGCTGCATACCTCAGCATTTGGTGGCATCTTTTTATTCGATGAAAGTGACCAACGGTATAATACGTAAGTACCAACTAATTTTATACTGAAAAAATTTGTAAACAACAGTTTATATATTTAAGCAACATAATTATAAACTGAATAAAATTGTAATATAGACTGATAAATTAGATATATGAAAACATCAAATTTCGCAGTATGTTAAGTGCGTTAAGAAATTATAGGACAACTAACGAATTACTGCATTTCTGAGGAAGTAGACATAATATACACTTTTTTAACGGGTATATTTACAATTGTTCATGAAAAAAACTTTCTGTATAGTTGTAACTTTTAGAATTAGCTTATATTCTACTAAATTATACTTATATTCTACTACTTATATTTTTTTAAAAATCGAATAAAGTGTCAAGAAATTATAAGACCTAAGAAAATTAGCTTGTTACACATCTCATTAGAATCAGCATGAAATGCACGTGGTAGTATTTCTTAAAAGAAGTACTTGAGAAGCAAAGTTGAAGGAGTTACCCACGCTTTATTTGAGGAGGCTGAGGTATAAAGAGTTACTGATGAATTTGTAAGAGAAATAGAGTTTAAGGAAATGTTTTTTAAACTGTTGCTCCGAATGCCTTAATTAAAGAAGACGACTCAATCAAAATACAATAAAATAACGTATAAGAAAAAAATATATTGACAGTATGGCAAGTACCATTTTTTCGTTTGTATATGATAATTATGCTAAATTAATTTTATAACATTACCAGCCGTTACTCATGCGCTTCGCTGGGTATTTATTGATGTTGCATAAATATATACTGTTTATATGTGTATAAATTATTGATATCTAAATCCTTTCAGTAAGAATTCGATTGTATTGAAAAATATATTAATAAATGTAACTCTCGCCTTTTGATGAAAAAACGACAGAACTTCTAATTAATAATTTCTGATAATCTCTAAAATAGCAGAAGAATGATATTTTTCGCTTTCGTAACCCTGTAACCAAGTGGATTTCCGCAAAACCAATTTTCAGTGGATCTCTACTCCGTAAAATAAACATGCGTGCCAAATTTCAAATCTAAATTTATTAGAGCAAAAACGGAATTTTTATTATCAGTACGAACCGCAACCCCATTCAGAGTCGGGTTTAAGGCTTTCATAGACGGTTTTTCTTAGTGGAGTTAAATTCAACAAAAGAAACATGCAAACCAGATTTCGTTATTATAGTCCTAGTAGTTTTTTGGTCAATACGCCCTAGTAACACCCATTCCTCCCCAGGAGTGGATTTAAGTAAAATAAATTCTTAATGGATCTCTATTCAACAAAACAAACATACTTAACAAATTTCAAGTATGTGGGTCTAACAATTTAATAACAGGAATTTTTTTCTATAACTCCCCAAGACCCCTCGCAACCCCTCTTGGAGAACGAATTTTGCAATGAAATTCCATGGAAGGATGCTTAGTAAATTTCGAGACTATACGTCTAATAGTTTAAAAATGGAAAAAATTATCTGTAACGCCCCGTAATTCCCTGTAACGCCACTTGGGGGTCGGTTTTCGTAAAACCCGTTCTTAGCGGATTTCTAAATCCATAGAAAAAACATGCCTACCAAGTTTCATGTCTGTAGGTTTAATAGTGCCTGAGATATCGCGATGAGTGAATGAATGAATGAGTCGCTTTTCTCTTTCATATATATGGATTGAATATTGAAACTTAATTATAATATATCGGGTGAGCCAAAAGTTCGTTTAACGTTTTATTTACCGACGGTACTTATAAGTACCGTCGGTTTTAAAATTTCATAGAATAACCATTTTTACGAATATTCTGGCGATATTTACCAGGAACTTTCTTTTAATTCCACTCTTCCCAAATACATGGCAGCACAGGTTCTATGATGAGTATTTTGGCAGAGATGGCAAATAGTTTTAAAACAGAAGTTGCGTTTTCAGCTGACATTTTGATCGGATCGCGATGTGTGATTGCCATTTTTGTTCCGAAAAAGTATTTTAAGTCAAAAGGTGTCTTTTAAATTTTTTTTTTTTTGTATATTAGTTAAGACCTTAGAAAACGATCTGACGATTTATTTTAAGTGAACAGGGGGTATAATTAGTTTTGCAGGTGAATAACTTTGAGGTACTTATAAATACCGACAGTACACTGAATGTCAAAGCAAGAACTTCGTTTCTTTCCCCATCCGTGTAGCTTATTGTTGTTCTTTGTTGTGTTGTAGTGTCATCACTATAGTGCAATAGAGTCATGCTTCCTTTGGCATTTCTTTTCAACTTATTTGTTTTGCTTTATTGTTTTTTTAGCTTAACGTTTTCAAAAAAATTTGAACTGTGAATCTGAGCGTGTTTTTTTACCACACGTTTAAATGAAACATTTATAGTTTATTCAAAAATTAGCAACATTTATTTTAATTTCTTAATGTGTACCTGAGATAGAGTGCACTAAAAGTAGGAATTGAAAAAAAGAGCATAATTTGTCTGCATTGCTGAAACAATGCACAACCGGTTTGGCTGAAAAACCGATTTTCCCGCCAACTTTTGTCATTGTTTTAGCAGTTGCATTGTTACAACAATGGAGACGAATCTAAGTGCGCGTCAAAAACTGACAATTAATTTAATTTAGATTAATTAATGAATTAATATTTGTATTCACATCAAGTGTCATCCACTACAAGTTTTAAAAAATGTATTTGAACTTGAATGGATGAATAAAAAGTATATATATTTTATTACCGATTGAAAATTTGAACAAGATATATAAATCTAGATATATATTATAAATGCGAAAGTTTGTAAGGATGTTTGACCGTCTTTCACGCAAAAACAACTGAATGGATTTTAATGAAACTTTACAGTAATATAGCTTATACATCAGAATAACACATAGGCTATAATTTATAGCATAGGCTATAATTTATAAATATATTGTGTAAAGTGTCCAAAATACAACGATATTTGTGAAGAAAGTAGGAAAAAATTTTGCCATCTGCAAGCAATTCTGGCGTGCTCTAGAAAAACATCCATGACAGCATATATCTATATTTTGTTTGTGAAGAAACCCCTTTTGTTTTGGCCACGTAAGGCTCTCGCTTCTAATTAATTCCTGTGATCAGCATAATCCCTAATTTTTTTAATTTCAGAATAAAACTAAGTTTTGAAGGGAGAGGTTGTTATAAATCTCTCTTTATTTGAATGTTGTTTTTTTATGATTTTATTATGCATATTTGGTATTAAGAAATTGATCTTTTTTCGAAATAAATGCTTTTATCGGTTCTGGTACTTAAATTAAATAAACTTTCTCTTTCACACTACATCATTTGGACAAATTTTCAAAATTTGTTTGTGATTAGTAGTTAATTATAACGCTATAATTTCAATTGAATAGGCAGATATTGCATTTTTAAGTATAAAAATAAGTATAACTGCTGTACTGTATTTTTTGGAGTGAGTGAGTGAATATTAACGTCCCATTGTTCAACTTTTGGCAACGGACCACGTAATTTTGAACCATGGTCAAGTGACGTGGATGACACCTGAGCTAACATTCCCTTCTCCTAAATACCACAGCACACCAACTTAGAAGGAATATTCTACCAATACTTTGCAGGAATATTCTTTGAAATCCACTCTTCCAAGATATATGGCAGCACTGGTTCTATGATGAGTGTTTTAGCGGGGAAGGCGAATAGTTTTGTAGCAGATATTGCGTTTTCAGCGGATTGCAAAGATTATTATTTTTGTCCCGAAAAAATAGTTTATGTCAAAATTTAAGTGTCTTATGTTTTTGTATGTTAATGAAGACCTTAGAAAACGATTTGACTATTTATTTTAAGTGAACGATGTGTATAATTAATTTTACAGTGGAATATCTTTAATTAATTTATTAGCTCTAACGGATTAAATTTTCCAAAGTGGAGTATTCTCCTTATGTATATCCCTTAATTTTCAATGCAGTGATCCAAAAAAATATATTGTATGAAAAAACTGCCGTAAATCATAATGCGGGGGATAAAGTATTTACGTGCATCACGCCCCTACACGGCGGGTCTTACAAAGCTCGAGCTATGAAAGTAGCTAGACATTTGCCAACTTGACTCTATCGTTAACATTTCGCTATGTTTTTCATTGAATCGCTATTATAATTTAAGAAACGGAGTTGCTTGCGAATATTACAATTTTAACTTAAAATAAATACAACAGAAAGTAATATTAATGTATTACACTTTCAGATATAAATTATTTACACTATTTTAAGCGTTCATTACCCAAAACTTTTAAAAATGTGTTACTTTTGCTGAGCAGCGATCAGCTTAGGGAGGTATTTTCAAAAATCGACCCTCAAGAGTGTTACGGGGAGTTATAAAAAAAAAATCCTTTTTATCAGCTATTAGATCTACAGACTTAAAAGTTAACAAAGGTGTTTTTTTCTTTCTTTTTTTGTTTAGCTGAGATATGCAAAAAGCTTTTTTTGTTTAGTTTGCAATTCACGTAAAATTAACTTATTAAAAACTTCTTTATCCTTCAATCTGTATTGTCTAATTTTTCAGTTCACCCGTTCGAAGAACGGGTATACCAACTAGTATATATATATATATATATATATATATATATATATATATATATATATATATATATATATATATATATATATATATATATATATATATATATATATATATATGTATATATATATATATATACATATATATACATATATATATGTGTACTCTCTCTCTCTCTCTCTCTCTATATATATATATATATATAATATATATATATATATAGAGAGAGAGAGACAGAGAGAGACAGACATACATACAGACAGAGAGCTAATAATAGGAATTGAAAAAAATAACTAAACCCATCTAAATGTCAAATACAAGTGCAAAAAATAATATGTGAAAAAAAGAAAATTCAAATTACGATAAGATTAGACGAAAAACACATTGTATCTATTTAATTCTGCAAAAAAAAAAAAAAAAAAAAAAAAAAAAAAAAAAAATGTTCATTTTATGTGATAATCTTGAGAATTTTCATTAACTTGTTTTTTAAAAAAAGATACGCAATTTTATATGAAGTATATTGGTGAAATGTGTACAAAATGTTGTTTTTTCTACTTTGTAGAAACTAAATGTTTGCTTGAATGAATGTAGTAATAGAACAAAAGCGCGAGGATCACATATTTGTATTTTAATAGTAATATAAAATCTTAGTCTTGATACAAGTTGATTGTTTTGTTCTTTTTCAAAAGTGCAATTTTATTTTCGTGTTTTATAATAACTAAGAAAGACTTCCTCATTTGTAAAAAGGGGATTCTCTGACTTTTTAAATTCTTAAGAATTTTTGAGACATCGGGGTATTTTGATATTCGTTAAAATAATAGAAAAATGAATCCTTTTTCATAATAGTGAAGGTATCAACAAGAAATATATTCTAACCAATTACAAATGTTCTTTCGAAATTCTAATTAGTACAGACAGATTTTCTTATAACATGAAATATAAAATATGTTTCACGAAATACTCTGAAACTGACAATCCTGTATAGAAGATTTTACAAAAAAAAAAAAAAAAAAAGTAAAAGACCCGGAATAAAAATTTATGCTTTAAAAATTTGTTTTGTTTATTTGCTTCCCAATGAGATTTAGAAACAAGATAAGTTTCAATATAACATTTTCCAAAATTCATTATAAGAAATATTTGAAAAATTTTGGAATTTTTCAAGGAAAAGTTATATTTATGAGTACTGGAGCTCTATTTTCATGTAAAAGCATACACAAGCACTGAAAATATTTAACTAAATGTAATATGAAAAGGACAAACTCTTTCAGTTTTTAATAATACAAAAAAGAGTGATAAAAAGGACTATTTATTCTTTTTAAATTTGTCGCTGGTCCCCTAAATGTGCACGTCATTGAAACTTCATCTGAAAGTATAAGTTTCTAAAATGCCCTAAGTTATGAAACATTTTAACTAGTATATTTTTCGTATAATCCAAAGAAATGTCAGCTCTGGTGTCGTCCACAGCACTTGACCATGATTCAAAATTACGTGGTCCGTCGCCAAAAGCCCTCGTGTAGCTGAACAGTGCAACGTTAAGGTATCCGAACACGTTGAAAATGACCAAATTCGGACTAAGACCATATTTTTGTTTTCTATTTTATTTAATACATCTATATTTTGGCTTTACAAAACATACTTTGTTTTGATTCTATGCTTCTTAGAGGCCAAGTGACAATCAATTTTAAGTTAGAAAAACCGGAAGTGGGTCTTTGATCTACCAGAAGTGGGCATTTAAATTGTTCGAAATCTAACATGGCAAGTCTGATCACACAAAATATTACAAATTTACTTCTATAAAACTTTTTGCACCTGATATTTATGCAATTTTCTAGAGAATGTACTAAAATATTTCTTATAGTATGAATATTATTTGAGTTAGGGCATGTTATTTAAATAATGGTCTCATAAAAGCGTTATTTTTCTTATAACGTTTACTCAATCATCTCTAAAAGTTTCAAATTTAAAAAAAAACATTAAAATTTTAGTACATTCTCTAGATAAATGCCTCTAGATTGTTTTGGTAATTCTTTTACTAATATAAGTTTATTACTTTTTTCTCTAATTGCTTTGAAGTTTTACAAAAATATTGCTAAAATTTCACATATAATTGTGATTTTTATGAAATTCCTGCAATTTATTTTAAATATTGTTGATTAAATATTAGTATTTATTGGTATTGAATCCTATAAAAAAGCCTTTATATGTTTAAATATGTTATTTTGTCAAAAAGTACTCTGAACGTGTTCGGATACCTTAATATTCAATCAATCGTCTTCTGGATGCATAATACTGCCCTATCAGGAAAATTTTAGGGCACAAATAGACATGTACCTAAATTCAACTTGCATGTTCAAATAAGTATTTGATACTCACTTGAAGAGTGATAGTTAAATCATGAAATTTGACATGTTTACACATCTTTCACTAGGACACATCTTTACATGTTTACACATCTTTCACTAGGACACATCTTTACATGTTTACACATCTTTCACATTATATTAAGAATTTTTAATATTAAATACAATATTTTTTTAATTTCCCTTACATTAAGTACCTATAGCACGTTGATCTACTTTACATATTATTTTAAGATATATTTTTCTAAGAATGTGTGTGAGGGGAGGGGAATGGGGTTCCATGAAAACATTTTATAGTTCTAGGGATTCCGTAAGTGAAAAAAATTTGAATGCAACTGCTGTAGCATAACAAGTGTTTAACCATAATATTGAACAAGACTTATTATTACATTTCTGGTGCGTGAGATAAATAAATAAATTTATTGCATCATCACGAAATTCGTTTTTTATTTATAGAAAAAGAAGCGCATTTAAAATCCCAGTCAAACAAATTTTATAGAAGAAGTCAACTGATTAAAATGAAATAGGTGTTTTACAAACATGAAGCTTGTTACGCATCTGTGAAGTAACCTACTACTTTGGTGGAGAGGAATCAATTATAATTGAGCAAAATTTAAATTTTTTTTTTTTCTAGCAACTTTTGAGATTGTAAACTTAACTTCAAATTAAGCACATTATAATTAAAAAATATAACATATTAGCCCAAATGTATTACATTGTGTAAAATCTACTCCAGAATTTCAAAGTTCAGCAATTTTTTCTGTAAATCGGTTTTTTAATCATTTACTACTGCAGCATTAGGTCGAGCTTGCTGATACTGCTGCATTTTAATAAAACGTTGACGCAAAGAAGAAAAATATTTTTCAAACTTTAATTAATAAAAAGTAACCCCCTCATATATATTATTTCTTTATGTTTAGATGGGATCATCTAAACCATGTGTGTAAATGAGAAAAAGAGGGACATTTAGAAAAATGTTTAATAAAAATGATTGTGTTTTCGATAGAAAAGTATTTAACACAACACCTAAGCTTATCGAGGCCTTCTTCAAGATCAGCGAACCCATATTTCTGTATATGCTGCCACAACTGAGGATTCTGAGCGTAAATATAGGATTCGGCGGCGCTTCCTTTAGCAGTTCCAGTCCTCTGATTTAGAAGCTGAAAGAGAAGTAAAATTTTTGAGCAGAGAGAGAGAGATTTTTGTTATAAATAAAATATAATTATTTAACAGAATTACAACCAAAACTATTCCTTTAATAGTCTTTTACATTAATTCAGTATCATCATTTGTAGAAATCTATGTAAAAAGAGAAAATATTAATAATTATAGAGCAAAATTTACCCAAGAATTTGATGTTGACACATTAATTTTATAACGTTGATGGAGCTGCAGTTTCAAAGATACAAGGCATCTATAGCACCCGATCAGCCGCTACGAATATACAGGGTGCCTGGGCGTAAGGTGTCCGAAAGTTATGGCTTATCTACTACCCATCCAAATGAAATAAACTGTTCATTCGTGGATTGGAAAATTCTCCTAGATTTTTTGGGTGTAATTCGATCGGCCGCACGTGTGCGCATTATTCGGCAATCGCAGACGATGAACTTGTTACACTGACTTCATTGGTAAAGATGTGGACACCACAGCAAAAGGTGCGGTGCTTACTTTGGTTAACGGAATTTAAATCAGTCATGCGTGTACAGCGACGAGTTCGAACCGAATGGAATGTCGGTCCCTCTACATCAAAATCTATTAGTCGATGTGAAAGAACTTCAAAGGAGACGGGAACTTTGATACCTCAAACTGGCAAGTATCCTTAAGTTTTCGGGATAGAAGACACTGTTGATTGAGGGCGTGATTCATTTTGCAGGAGTCCTGATAAGTCTATTAGGGAAGCCAGTAACGGCCTTCTATTACGAATACTATTACAGTTAAACAATTTGCATTTCCTTTCATGCCTATTTCTTGTATTCGGGTCATTTGCATCCATAGATTCCTATACAAAATGTACTTGTTGCAATATGTATTATCAACTTCTTAATGTCTCTCCCATTTTTTAAACACCTTTTATCAATAATTCGAATAAAAGAAATCCGAGAGTTCAAAACTAATAACCCATTAAAATGTCTCTTTTTAAATAAGTATTTTCATACCAAAGGAATATCTATTCAGAAAAAAAAATTCAATTCAATTCATACTATGATCTTCCATCTACATAGCTTTTTAAGAAGCCATTACAATGTCAAATACACACTGGTGTGCAAAACTTAAGCAACAGGTGGGTTTATTGCCATAACTTCACGAAAAATCATCTGAGAGACATGAAATTCAGAAATGAGGGAGAGTATTATGTACGTAAAGAATGACGAAAGCATCGGCGCTGAAAAAGGAATACAATGCATACGGTATGGAATCAAACAAAAACAAGCTTTAGTGAACGCATAGTATCCTGACTCATGATGGTATATCCAACAGGAAGAACAACAAGCATATGTTCCTTAATATGGTATATGCCCTCCACTCACTGCAATGGTTGTTTCGCACCGTCTCCGCCTAATCAGAACCAGCTGGTGCAACATTTCTTGCGGTAGGAGTGCCCATTCTTCAATCAGCATCTGTTTGAGTTGTTGGGTGTTCTCCGGGTGATGTAAGCGTGCTGAAATACGTCTCCCCAAAGCATCCCACACATGTTCGATGGGATTTAAATCTGGGGAGTACGCTGGCCAATCCATTCGAGTGATATCTTCACTTTCCAGCAGCTCCTCAACAGCAAGAGTCCGATGTGGCCGTTCATTGTCATCCATAAAAATGAAGTCTGGGTCAATGGCACCTCGGAACATACGCACATGGGGAAGAAGTACCTCCTCACAATAGCGATCCCCTATTACAGACCCTCTATCGAAAATGTGGAGCTCAGTTCGACCGTTCAGCATAATGCCTCCCCAGACAAGAACTCCAGGACCACCGTAATGGTGTCTTTTCTTGATGTTACTGGTATAAAACCGTGTCCATGTCTCTCTCCAAATCAAAACGCGTTGCAATTCGCTTCTGGTACTGAACCGACTTTCATCCGTAAAGAGGACACGACTCCATTGACAGTTGTCCAGTTTTTGTGCTCTCTGCACCACTGTAAATGGTGGCGTCGGTGGTCAACTTTCAACGGGAGGCAGCGTTCAGGACGGCCGGCGAATAGGCTCCCTTTGTGAAGGCATCTGGCCACAGTAAACCGCGACACTTGTCACCCCGTTGCTGTAGAGAGTTGCTGAGCAATGACGCTTGCTGACTGCCGTCGGCCTCTTTTTGCCTGCAGGATGATTTTTCGGTCATCCCCTGCAGTTGTCGTCCTCGGGCGGCCACCACCAACCTTTCTAACAGCTGTACCTGTGGTTTGGAACGCTTTCCAAGCGCGCGAAACGACACTTTAGTTGATTTCGAACTCTGCAGCTACACTGGTGACGGTACGCCCCTCCTCCAGCTTTCCGATCATTCTTCCACGTGTGAAGTCGTCCAGGTGATTTCTTCTAGCCATATTTCATGAACTGACTCACTGGCACTTGCAGCGAATATGCTGAATTGCGTCTGCGTCCTTCATTTTATTTTACTGTTGAACAGCACGCGCCGACATCACGCGTTTTGCGTACGCTCACGTCGCTTCTGACGTTTCGTTCCTGATATTTGCATACGCATAACGTTTCTACTGACTTGTGTGTTCACTGTACTGATCTCCAGACCTCCTTTTCTGCAATTTTATGGTTATCTGCTTAATTTTTACATTGTTGCTTAAGTTTTACACATCAGTGTAGCATGAAACAGCATTATCTTTCATTTTTCATTAATGTAATTGCGGAATATATTATTTGTTGATTTTTTTCAAATATATAGCTTTTATTTATATAATTAGATATCTAAATTTTTTACATGTATGCTGCTTGTCTGATAATGAAAATACTCGTATAAAATCATTTAGTTTAGAAAAAAAAGTAGATGAAAATTATTTTCTCTCCAATATATTTCCTACGAAAAACTTTTTATTCGAATCATTCAACTTTCTTTCCTTATCTAATATACTTGTGTAGATATAGTCACATTTATTTTTTCAAATAAATTAAATGCGCATATTTTGCGATATTTTGTGTATTTCCCTTTATAAACTGATAATATTTGTAACTCTTTTTAAAGTGAAAGTAAGGAGGTCGAATTATATAAACAGATCCACTAATTTCGGAAAAAAATGTAGTTTAGGAAAAATAATTTTCTTTTTAACATTTTCCATTGGCTATTCCTAATCGATTTTGATCTTTTTACTTTTTGAGAGTTTTGAACGGAACATTTTTTTTAAAAAAAGAAAAATAGACACATTAGCCTTTCAAAGTCTAAATCCAATTTCTAGTCTTCTAATAAATCGTAAAATTTACATTTGCTCATTGAAATGTATGAATGTATTTGATCCCCCCCAGCTGCGAGTTTTCCTACAGCGCCTGAAACATAGGTCGACGATTACGTGCCATGTATATGAATTTCTCTTCTCGTTCGTTTTCCAAAATCATGGTGCATAAAGCATGACCAGCTCAGAAGTTGTACAAGGTAGCAAATTAATAACAATAATAACAACAAAAAAATTTCAGCTTTTGATAGGGTTATTACAAGTAAAAATATTGTCGCGTTACCCTTTTACTTTACAGGAATTTGACGGAAAAGTATTCCATACATTTTACCTGCTTAGCGACATTTTTGTATCCATAGCTTCATGTTTGAAAATTACAGGAACTTTTTTTCAATACGTTTTATATATGGTTCCGAATTTTGGGTAATTTTCTGATGAAAAAAATCCTTTTGGCTTATACATAAATCGGCATATATTCAGAAATATACTGTTGTAATATTTTATGCATTGAAAACGAAAGGATAATTAACTATTTAAGAATTTGAGACAGAGGATACTTAATTTTAACCATAATATAAGTAAAGTAAACATCTTATTTTTGGAAATAAACTAGGTAGTTTTAGATGCAAATTAGTGATAGAACTGCATGTTATTGATGACGTAAAGATATAATTACCAGCTAGTGCTAGCGTCAGCAACATATGACACGCGTGCCACACATAGCACGCTGAGCCATTCCCCTTTGCACTATGCACCACTCTATATAGTTATGAGATAAAGTTATAAATCGCTCTCTCTCTTCTCTCTTTATTTAAAAGCTATATTTCTCACTTTCAATTCTTTGTCATAAACGATTTCGTTGAATCTGCTTGGGTGTAAATAAAATCTGTTTAAATGTGACTCATTCGTAGCGTCAAATCAAAACAAGTTGTTGTCGTGTATGACAAAGTTCAGAGGTTTTAATAAGGATGTAGTCAGATATTGCCAAAGGCGTGAATCATTGCCGTGGCAACTTCCATGGCACGATCTGGGTAATGAATGTCCATGCTGCAGTCATTGTCTATTTAAAAAAAGGGCACCAACAATGGAAGGACAACTAAAAAGATGTTTGGCATCCAGTTGCGTGCCTGCATTCCACATATGATCTGGAACCCTCTGGCAGAATCTTCATGTCCTTAACATACTCTTTGTCTTTAGTCTAGTTATTGTTGCCGTCATTTCTCGGCTATAATTCAATTCTGGCAGTGATAATTTTTTTCTTGGGTTTGAGCAGAGCTTTTGTTTTGCTACTGAGTTGGCATCAAAGACCGTAGTAGATGAAGTTAGAGGCTCAAGTGTTTTGGCTTCATTGGCAAGGGAATCGGCCATCTCGTTCCCTTCGATGTCAACATGGGCAGATATCTATTGGAGGGCACAGGATTTGCCCAATGCTGCGATGGAGAATAGAAGTGAATTGGTTTCCTGGGCGAGCCCAATTTTTCCTTCCTTGATGGTCTCAAGAGCAGATCTACAATCCGAGAGCACAATGATGCAGTCGTAATTAACGATATTTGTCCGAATCAAAACAAGTGTATAATAATAGTAAAATGAAGCATCACTCACTGCAACGTCGTAGTTATTGAAAGCAAAATTTACTAAATTATGAAAAGATCTCAGTGTAGTTATGTGTGGAAGATAACTTTATTGATAAAACGAAAACTAGTTTAAATTGCTGTATGACATTGCCAGCGAAATTTAATTGTTTGAAGAAATTGCATGCACTCGGTTTTGGCGCTGCCGGTTCTAAATATATATGTTAACAAATATGAAATATGTTTTGAGCCAACAAAGAAGTTGTTAACGACTGAGCATTCAGAATCATGTGTCAAATTGAAAGTCACAGTTCCCCTAAAATTGCGATATGAAGTAGAGCCTAGCAGGGACAGAATTCGCATTAAAGTATTTATTTTTTACTTAACTGCATTGTATGAATCTGTATTTTTGACTTCTCTTCCATAACTCGGTATGCCAGGGGTGAGCGGACAATTCAAGGGTACTTCTAATGTGTTTAAGGTGGAGCGGTCCACCCAGTGGCGTAGGTATGGTTATTCTGTATTAAAACTGCTGATTTTCCTTTTTTTAACACTTGTTTTTGACATAGTATTTCTCTTTTAAAATATAACAGCTAACTATTTTTACAACAAAAGCACAAGCCGCGTAAAATTCTCTAGTTGAATGCTTAACCAACTGTGAGTGCCTGCTGGACTGTGGACGTATTCAATGCAGCGAGCAGAGATCATACATGATCCAATGAATCTGAAACCAACACATGTACTTAATTTGTTCGTTGCCGAACCTCGCCACGGTGGGGGACATGACATCAATACAAGAACCCAATCCCATGATAGTGTGTGGTACGATGTCTCAATAGCCAATTCCCGTGCTATCACAGGAAACAGCTGATTATCAACATTTATTCTCCCTATCAGTCGGCGTGTGGGGAAATATTCATGAATACGATTACATTACATTGATTTTTTCCCCTACAGCGGCAGAGTGTGTGAAGCTTCATCGTTCACTTCCAATGAAGGTACATGTGTCGCCTGCACATTTAACGAATCATTTTCTTAACCTTTTAACTACCGAGGAAAAGCTACGAAATCCCCCCACACTCCCATTGCCACGGAATTTCTCACTGGCACGCGTTGTCACGTGGTTTATTGAGGAGGGGGAGAAGAAGAGGTGCTTTTTCAACCAGAAAATTGTTTACTTTCACTTTGAAAAAGAAAAAAGAAGTATAAGAATGTGTGTGAAATTTAAAAATTTAATGTCTAGAGTTACAATATAATAAAAAAATTATAACTTAACTGCTGTGTGATACATTCTGAAACATAGTTGAGCATATAAATTAGAATCACATTCGATGCATTGATAGCGAAATTCATGGTGAATATTTATCCTTGCACAAACAACACATTTTCACATCGTACTTTTATTAGAAGACGTTAACGGTACTGAAAAACTGCTTAGCTATGAATTTCCTCGTCCCTGGAATATACTCTTTCAAATTCCTTCTCAATCTGTTCTACAAAATAAGTAAATTCTTTAGAAGCACTTTCAATGTCATGTTATTGTATTCCGAAGCCGTGGGACTAGTTTTAAGCAAAGCAGCACAATGCAAAAAGTCGTCCTTTGGAAGTACGAGTATACACGTCCAGGGCACTAAAAGCATCAGCTCAGCAGGACGTATATACACTCCCGCGGTACTTATGGGGTTAAGTAAAATAGTCGCATCCATTGTGAAAAGTTGATTCTCTAGTTGGCGACGGTATTCCAAAAATATGTTTCTTTAAGTACGAGTGTCTTAGGTCTTAATAAAGGGAGTCTCCCCAAAACATCTAGGTGGTCCACCGGTTGATACCGATCGAATTAATGCCCATTCCTGCTGTATGCATTCCTGCGGGAATCGCATTGTTTCAAATATTTCCCACAGCGTGGTACTCTAAATCATAATGGTAGATTGGTTTTGGTGCACCACAACTACAAGGCGGCCAACTTCTATGCTAGTACATTTAAAAGTATTAACCTATGAAATGTTGATTACGTTTTGCACATTCAATAAGATTGCAGAACCACTTTGAATCTAAAACTAAATTTAGGAGATTAAAAATATTTCTTTGAACTTACACTGGCGTCATGAAAATCGTACACTCTCAGGTGAAAGAACAGCCCAGCGAAATGAGCAGCGATGTTGGCCGTGTAGGAAGACACAAAAATGACACTGAAGCAACCCCACAAGTTGATCAACACTTTATTTGGCCAAGATTTGGGAGCCTGGAAAAATACAGAATTTTCGTTACTTACGGAAATATTACATAATGGGCTCAATTCATGCCATCACATGATAAACACAAACACGTGTTCTCCAATGAATTCAAAACAGACATTAAATTAGTCGTACTGGTTGTTTTATTTGTAAAAATTAGATAAATTTTCAAATTTCATAATTGGGTAAAGATGTTCAAGTATTTTGGAAAAACATTTCGTCCCAAAGATTTTAAAACTTTTTCAAAAAAAATCTTAATTTATACATATACTTTTAAATCAAGTGTATTTTACTTATTTATGTGCGTTATTATTGTTGACAAATATGTACTTTTTAAAAGCAAGTTCCTGTAAAAGCAAAAGTTGGCAGCAATGAAGCGCATGAACTGATTAGCTACAAGCACATGTGCTTTTATCATATGACCATGATGTAACATTAGTTTTTGAGCTGATTGGCTAGAAACACGTGTTTGTCATTATCATGTGACTATGACGTCACCTGAATTTAGCTCATTCACGACGGTCACATGATAAATGTAATCACATGTTCTCCGTTGAGTTCAAAACTGACATTGTAATTCTTTTGGTAAAATTAAGATAAAATTTGAAATTTGATAAAGATGTAAATGACATAAAAATATTCAAATTTAAATATCCTTTGTAAATTTTTTTTTTCAAAATTAAATAATTCTTATACCATACGTATACTTTTAAATCAAGTACATTTTCTTAATTTATATGCGTTATTATTGCTGACAACTATGAGCTTTTTAAAAGAAAGTTTCAGTAAGAAGCAAAAATTGGCAACAGCAAAGTGCATTAACTGATTGTTGATATAAATATATATGGCATCTCGATAGCTGTGTGACTATGGACAGGGGTTAGAGTCCTGGTACCACAGAAGACACTCGGTGTAGAGGAAACCTATACACGTTAAATCTGTCGAGGTTCAATGTCCTCTCGTTGGTGTAAACAATTAGAAGGGTGCCAGCTCAGGTGTCGTCCTCGTCACTTGGCCGAGGTTCAAAATTACGAAGTCCGTCGCGAATAGTGCTCGTGTTGCTTTATAGTGTGACATGAGAAAAAAACTTTATATAATTATAATTTTGAATATATTCTAAATCACCGCAGAAAATTGCATTTAGAATTTCGGATTTAAAAGTTTCGTGGCACAATGTACAAAGGAACGTTGCGAATCATTCTTTCCTAAATGCATTTAATAATTTATATTCTTAACATTATATTAAAAATCTAAATATTACAATTTCAAAACTGAAAAAAAATACGTATCCAACAATTGATGTGAAACTGTCGCCTCGAAAATATTAAAAAAAGACCCCGGAAAAATTGAATAGAAAATTTTACACCGTCAAAAATGTTTGAGACTTTTTATTTGACAATAAAAGATACAAATTTTTGTTAAGTACTCATATTTACAGAAACTTTGGAGCAGAATCTTATAAAATTTAAGATTCAAGATTATCTAGCGATAAAAAGTCAATTTTGAAAGAAATCGAATCCATATATAATGATGAAAAAAATTTTTTTTAGAACTCAATTAACTATGTTAATTAAGCTAATTAATCATTTGATATCATAATTGAGTTCTTTTGAGTCATTAATACTGATACTTTTTTTGTCCGCCCGCAATGAGAATTGTCAAATTTATTAAAAGAATCTTATTTTTTTTATTAACGACAGTTCATTAATTTTAATATTCAAGCTAAAGAGGTCTTCATTACACTTAATTACACAATTAGGAAAAATTAACATAATTTTTAATAAGAAGTGAGACAAAGACTTTGTTGTTCATATAGGGAAGAAAATATTAACTCGGGAGCAGCGCGCACTCGATAGTAACGTTAATGGTCACGCCAATTCTTTTTTCAAAATCTCTTTTATTGTACACGGTAAAAATCGTAATTCCAGTGAATAATTTAATTAAGAGAAAGTATACTTACCTACTTCTAAGAACTTTTAAATTTTTCTTTGATAATTTGAGAAAAAATATCAATCAAACTAAACCAAGATATTTCAAATGTGCGTGACTTTAATAAAGGACACAAATTACAGACACTTTTAGCCAACATTGCAGGAATGTTATTTGCCGGAAAAACTGTCATATAATCTCTGACAATAAAGTTCGGTGAATAGTTCCGTAACATTATAACGTAGATGAAATATTAACTAAAGTTCCTTACTGTCCTTCAAAATATTCACCTCTCATAACTATGCACCACTGAGATCTGCTGTACATGTTCTGGAAACTTTGCAAGAAGTCTTCTTTTGGAATGGTATTCGAAAGCCCCGTCACGTTTCGTTTGATGTCAGGAATATCAAGAAATCTCTTTCTTTTCAAAGCGAGTTTGAGTCGTGAGAATAAAAAGAAGTCTGGAAGATTAAGATCTGGCGTGTATGGAGGATGTTCAATTTGCACCACCCTCTTGTTTACCAGAAACTGTTTGACGATATTGGCTGTGTGAGGGTGAGTATTGTCGTGATCAAAAAAACCATGAACCTTGTTGTGCGTACTGGGGTCGTACCCTACATATTACTCACGTTTTTCTCATCCCTAAATACTGGGGGTAACGATTTGTCGCACAGATTCATAATTAATCTGCTGTTCCTCAGCTATCATACGTACAGTTAATCGATGTTCTTTCGTGATTAATTTCCTCACTTTCTCAATGTTTTCGTCACTGACGGAGGTCGCTGGTCTTCCGCGACGGGTTTTGTCAGAAACATTTTCCTAGCCTTCTCGAAAACGGACGAGCCACTCGCACTTCATGGAAAAAGTGCTTATTCTTCATGTATACGTACCAGCATCGTATAAGTTTCTTTCGGTGTCTTGCCAGGCCTAAAACAAAACTTTAAATTGATATTTTGTTCCTTCATTTTCCTGTTCTTAGTTAAGAACCAACGCATTTTGAACATGCACTTTGTAAAACAAGTCTTACTTGGAACACAAACGATGTTTAACTGAACAACGGGGGGTGGCAGATGGTCAAAACCTGCCACCATGCATGTACAGCGTTTTGTTTCGCCAGTGTTGCTAGATCGGCCGTTTTGACTTCATTCACCGAACTTTATTGTCAGAGGTTGTATTTTGTTCAAGTCCTTGCTTTATTGTCTTTTGACAATCGACATACAGCATGTTGAACTTTTCCTTGCTTGTGTTTTTTTGAAAGGGCGACGTGTGTCTTGTGCTATACTTTTGGCTTCATATTTTTCTTGATGTAGTTCTTTAGGTAGCATTTGAAAACTTTTCTTTGAACTCAAACGTTTCATGTTCTCTCATCGTTTTTCTCAAATTTACTTTCGCTATCATTATTAATATGCATTATTTCAGCAGGTTCTTCCTTTGCTTGATAATTTTCAGAGCTTCCTTTAATAATGATCACAGATGCCCAAATCTTTTTTTATTTTCTGCTCATTTACATTTAGAAACCATAAGTCGTACAACACAGCAATCAAAACCACGAAATTATTCACAGGGAAAAACGTAGCATGTTCATAGAAAATATTTTGGAACAAAAGTAATCGCGCGGGGAATTCAGTCAAAACAAGTACCTTAAGATTGCAAAAAAAAAAATTTGCCACTCCCAAAAAAGAGCGAAATGTGTGACAAATACATTTTAGTTCTCATGAGGACTGTCATATAGTAGGGTACAGTCAAGGTCATTGGTAACAAATAAACAGTTTTCCCAGAATTAATGATTTCTTGAACCTAGGGTGATTTTGTGCCCCGCGAGCCCGCTTCTAGGTTAAATATTATTCATACATCTCAATGGAAATCTAGAATATCTCTTTGAATTAATTTTTTATCTTTTTTTTTCATGAGGAATATGAAATTACATCAGCGCTTTTATGAATACTGTACTAATAAAAAAGAAATTACTGATGGTTAGAATTTTGATAAATGTTCATAAACTAAAACAAAATAATGTTATTTGAATTTAAAAGTAAAAAAAAAGGAAAATTAAAATACTAAGGCAACAGTTGAATTTGGAAAAAAAACTTATTAAATAATCACTAAATAACATTATTTCGCTTTTAAGTTACCTTTATTAGATCAAGTCTTATGGAATCTATATATCACTTTCTTAAGTTATATTAATATTTCTAATGACAACTTTAAACTTAATTCAGTAGAGTCCTGAAAACTTGGCACTTGATAACACGTCAGTCCAGATAACTCAGCCATACCCTTGCAAGCCGGAAAAACCGTACGAGCAGTCCCATTCCGGAAAGATACCAACAAGGCATAATGTACGATGCAGAAATTACACAGAGTTACAATGAAAGAAAAATCCAAGAGCAGTAATAGTTGAATTTACTGTATTTTTTGGTGCTGATTTAAGAAACAATGAAAATTTTCCACCACGTCACGTTTTTTTGAAAAATTTAGTTTTACTTGGATTTTTATGTACATTTACCAGACTTTTTTACAGCGTTGAATTTCTTCCTTCCGAGGACGATCTTCATTCAGCCTTAGTGAAACGTACAGAATACCACTCTGTGACATCTTTACTTTTTGCCTCTCTCTCTCTCTCTCTCTTCTCTTCCTGTCACAATATTTCTCTACCAATAGCGTCGCGTGAATCATTAACGTAGATTCTTATCTTGGCTTGATAATGCAGGAACTGTCACTGGTCTGGATTTATTCTGAACATACGATGCTGAAATCTTGAACTCGGTTTTAATTTTTCTTTTATGTGTACAAATGAATGAACGAATGAACACGAATGGATGTGCGCCTTAGTCAGCGCCAAAAGTAACAATGAAATGCGCATTGTAACGTCAAGGCCAGCATACCCAGAAATCTGGGATTTGTGGAGCTACTAGAAAGCGCAGTCTGGTACGTGCAAGGGGTTAATGCAGTGCTTCTCAAAGTGTGGGGCGCGCCCCCTGGGGGGCGCGATGACCCTACAAGGAGGCGCGAGCGTATCGAAAATTTAAAGATTTTAAAAAAAAAACCGGAAAGAGAAGTAAAACAAAATGCTTTCTTCCATAATAAAAAAAAAATACACACAACAACACACACTGACATAATTTATATTTATTATCTGGCTTTTTTCCGTCATCAAATAGCTATCTTTGATCCCAAAACCAAATTAAAGAAAAAAAAAACATTTTGTTTTATTTGCTGTTTTTCCTCAATGAGAGATTTTTTATTACGTTTTGACATAAAATATTACTCGTTAAAAGAAAAAACGAAAATCAGACCCTGAGAAAAATTCTAAGAAGATAAACAATTCACCACTGTAATTATTATTGAAATACTGTACATTAGTTGTAGAAAAAGAAAAGGAAGTCATGATTCACTTTTCAGCCAGGCTGCATAGTACGTTTGCTAATCATTTGATTGACCTTTAATCTTATGGTATGGTTATTATCAATATTAGTTCCCTCCCATTTTTTATGCGTTTGCTTTTCGCTTAGGGAAATTGTAAATAATTGAGTTTTGCGATATTTGGAAAAGAATTGATTGGTTTAACATTTCTGTAGGATAATTGAAAAGTGTCTGATTTGCGTCCTTTATTATGGTCTTGTACTTTTGAATCATTTTAGTTCAGTTTTATTGGATTTTTTCTCAAATCATCAAAGAATTGAATAGTCCTTGAAAGAAGGTAAGTATACTTTCTATAAATTAAAATATTCACTAGAATTCCGATTTGTATCGTGTACAGTAAAAATAATTCTAAACAAATGATTGGGGTGACTGAGTCCCTCCGCACTACCATTAATGTTAGTATCGAGTACGCGCCTGCTCCCGTGTTAAAACAATTTGAAGTCTTCTCGCTTTAAATGTTAAAAAGTAACACAATTATTCTTCATCGGAATTTTATATTCTTTTTCATAATTTAACATTAATTCTAAATGCTAATTGTGTGAGGTGTAAAATTACAGTTCTTTTAAACAGTTATTTACAATTATTGCATTTATCTAAAAAAAAATCATTTTAAATTTTTGTATACAATGTCGTGCACACAGTTTTACTCTCTCCTTACAGTTCAGCTATTATATCAAGCATAATGTTTTATTTTTTTAAAAAATGAACTCGTGCGAAGAGTCGGTGTTTCAGCCAGTATACGTTTGATGCATCAGTACTGAAGAAGGTATTTTATAAATAATTTCTTATTACTGAATTTGGCCGCGGTAGCCGAGTGGTATAGGTATCGGATCGTGGCTTGCCTTGTCACGAGTTCGAGCCCAGTACCACTAAAGACCCTCCATGTAGAGCAGCGATGCATGTTAAATCTGTTGAGAGTTGAAACGTTTTCCCGTTGGTATGGTGTGGTAGTTAGGAGAGAAGGGTGCCAGCTCAGGTGTCATCTACGTCACTTGACCATGGTTCAAAATTACGTGGTCCGTCGTCAAATGCCCACGTGCAGCTGAACAGTGCGACGTTAATATTCAACCAATCAATCTTATTACTAAATTAAGAACAAGTTTAATAATTATTAGGGACTTCCACGGGCTTTTCTTGTAGAGGAAAGTTTTTCAAAGGAAGGTTTTTTAATATCAGAAATTGACACTTAAAGAGTTATTTTTCTATATTTAGCTGAGATCTATATTTTGTCTTCAAGGCATCCACTGCAGAAATTCCGGTTTGAAAAAGGAAGGATGTTGAAAATGGTAATAGTATACGAAGTGCTTTTGTTTTTAGTACAGATAATTCCTCATCCACCTCTACCCCAAATTCAAAGAGCGATTTATTACAAAATTGCCTTTTAATTTTTCACTGATGTGAAATCTATGAAGATTTCTTCTTCGGAAGTTGAGAGCCCTTCTGGAGTATCTTGAAATAGATCCCTAATCCACTCGTAACTTGCTACCAAGCTGTCCTCATCCAGAAAATACTTTTTAAAATTCTTTGCCAACATAACTAAATGATTTTACATGTTTTTAAAAACAACTTTCACATGTTGTTCTACAGATTTGTAAGTTTTAACACATATCGAGCTGGGGCTTTTTTCCATCATTTATTTCAGTAGTGGTAAATCCAAAATTTAAGTATTTTTGAGAAGATCGCCTTGATTTAATTTTTCGGAACCATGCTCGTTCGTCTGTGTACTTGTTGATTCTTTATTATGGTCGAATGTTTACTTACGACTTAAAAATGTATGTATGATATTGTTTTAATCTACTGCCGTAAATACTTAATTACCGTGAATTACAATTAACGTGGAAATTAAAAAATGTACATTCAAGCTAGATTCGGTAGCTATAGGAGTATCAAGTCGACCAAAACTGACTGGAATTGTACGAGGAAAAGCATTTTTACATGTTTTGCGCAAACGTCCGATAGGTTGCCCAGACTCACGCAAACGTACCCTATAATGCCAGATGTGATGGATATGATAGAGAGCGACATTGACTAGACTATTTTTCTAATGACATTTGTACTTTGAGAAATGAATGCTGAAGGAAATAAATCTTTAATTAAATACATCATTTTGCGATCTGTTCCAATTTAAAAATTAGAGAAAGAAAAATAACATAATTCTAAGTAATATATATTTTAAGTAATTTTCTTAAAATATATATTACTTAAAATATACACAAAATTTAATATACTTATCGTATTAATTTGTACTGTTTATAATTAAGATCGTATTGTAACTTTAGCGTTTCTCTCTCAAAGTGCATTTTTTATTGCAGTAAATACATTATTGTTGTACAGGGGGGCGAGACAAAAATTATGATTGAAAATTGGGTCGCCAGTATTGAAAGTTTGAGAAACACTGCTTTTAATGTATGAGTGGTGCACAGAGTATTTTATGACTAATTAATTAATACTAAATTAAGAACAAGTTTCATAATTATTAGCTACTTCCATGGGCTTGTCTTACAGAGCAAAGTTTTTGAAAGGAGTTTTAAGATAAGAAATTGACCCTCTGAGTTCATCTTCTATATTTAGCTGATATCTATATTTTGTCTTCTAAGCAACCACCGCATTTTGTAATATGTTCCAATTTAAAAATCAGAGAAAGGAAAAATAACTTAGTAATTATCCTATTACTTAACTTTTTTTTGCTTAAAAGTAACATATACAAAATTTAATACTTATGTCATGAATTTGTACGGTTTATAATAAATATTGTTGCTTTATCGTAAAAGTGCATTATTATTGCATTCAGTAAATTATTATGTATAAGGGGGCGCGATAAAAATTGTGATTGAAAAGGGGGGCGCCAGTATTGAAAGTTTGAGAAGAACACTACAGAAAAACACTACCCTATCGACTTATCCCCAAGTATCTATTTATCAGTTGGTGTGTATGAAATGTTAGATTTCTAAGTAAGTACATAAAACTGCATATCTTTTTCAAAAGTTGTTTATTTAATCAAAATATACTTCATTTACTTCAAAACACCTCTCCCAGTGAGATTTTAATGGATGAATGCCTGTCTTAAAGAAATTCTGATCTTTAGGGGATCAATAAACTCTCATATATGAAATTTTTCAAACTGTTTTCATTTTCATGTATACAGTTAAGCCTGTAACAACTGTGCTAAATGCTTTAAAAATTAAAGTTGGTTAACGAAAGATCCGATGAATACATTAAGGGCTGTAAAATTTCATATTTGAATTCATTTAATTTCGAAATTGTTTTGTACGATGTATGTAACGGAGTGTTGTGTCGGGAAGTATCGGGACATGCCGATTAATAAGTGATAGGTGTATAATTTTATATTTTCATTGCATTTTATCAATGCACAGCAGCGTTTCTCAAACTGTTGGGTGTGCCCCTCTAAGGGGGCGTTATAACACGACGAGGGGGGCGCGAGCCTATTGAAAAGTAGAAAACCAAAGATTATTTAAAAAAAATTATTAATTTACTGACAGTAAACAAATAAAATGCCTTCTCGCAAAATAAAATACAAGATACATATTTGCACTGATATAATACATTTATAAATGTGTCAGTACTGCACACAATGTATTTTATAATTAATTTAACAAAAATAAGTTAATACATGTGTAATAATTACCAGTGACCCATGGGCTTGTAATGTATGAAATTCGTACACAAATTAACACTTATCTTGATCATTTGTACGGTTTATAAATAATCCCTTAACTGCCGATTAAAAGTCACGTAATTCGCTCCCCAAGACCACCGTTTTCTACATAGGAGAGCGTATGTGATGTATTGGGGGGATGAAAAGGAATAAATAAGTAACACCGTCTCTGAATTAAGTAAATTCTTCGCAAACACTCCATCATGGTCCTTTTATTGCATCCCAAAGCCTTCGGAATAATTTTAAGAATAGCAGTAAACAGAGAAGATCATACTTTGGAAAGACGTATATATACGTCCGGAGACGTTAATATACTCCGGTGGAACCTTAAGAGGTTGTAGCTTTAGTGTCAAAGTATAGTATTATTGAATTCCATACCTGGTTGTTGTATGGAGGGGGGGTGCGATGAAAATGATGATTGAATAGTGGGTCGCAAGTATTGAAAGTTTGAGAAGCACTGCGGTGCAGGCAATGTTAGAGATATAGTAGGATTCGTTTTCACCAATGCTTTCAGAGATGTTTTGTACGCAGAGATGTTGTCATTTTGTAGGGAAAAATCACCAGACTCCGAAATTTTTACAACCAACACTTCACTTTTCTATCATTAACACTATTCTCCTCAAATGCTTTGTTAACATTGCGTGCAGTTTTTGCAGCATTATTACCAAGTTTATAATACGAGTTCCAGTAGGATTCAAAAGCTCCCTGACTGTGCCTATAAAGTGGACAATTCTTGCAGTACAGCGACTACTGTAACATTTATGTGTTATAGCATTCTTTCCCTTGTCTAAAAAAAGCTTTTTTCCAAATCACGTGGTCGGTGGCTCACCACGGCGTCGTATTTTGGAAACGGATGCATTTAGTCTTCGGCGATCAAAATAAATTGCGTTTGTTGAGAAGATAATGAATATTGAAGTTTGCGTTCGCTTGGAAAAAATTACCACGGAGACTTTCGAAATTCTGAAGCATGTGTAAGGGTGTGATACATTATCGCAAAAGCAAGCTTTTGAGTGGCATCGACGTTTCAGAGAAGACAGGGAAAATGTCGAAGACGACAAACGCTCTGGACGTCAGCAGACTGCCCGCACCGCTATAATCATCAAAAAGGTTTCTGCGGCGGTACCTAAGAACAGGATTCAAGCAATAGCAGAATCAGTTGGGATACCCTCGACCACATGTCAATGGATACTGATTAAGGATCTTAACATGCATAGGATGTGTCAACGTATCGTTCCTCGCATGTTAAGAGAAGACTAATTAGCAGATGAAGTTAAAAGTACAACACTGCCTGAATTAAAGAATATAGCTAAAGAGAGATTTCAGAAATATTTCGATGACCTTTACAGGACTTGGAAATATTGCGTTGTTACTCAAGGGTCTTATTACAAAGAAGAATGCGTTTTAACCGTTTCATGGGTAGTATTTGTTAAGGTATTCGACTATGTTGGGAACCGTGATTTTAAAAAGGCGCATAAATGGATAATTTTCATGATATTTAGTGTCACTTAGATTAGAATACATGTACAAAATTGATTTAAGGACATTGTGACAAAAAATTATTTAAATACAATATTTCGGCGAAAAATTAACTTACAATAACGTTTTTCCAAAATGTTCTCCTTTTGTGAAAAATGCTTCTTTTATAATAATATTTTGCCTGTATATAGCTCTAACCTCTGTACAGAGGCTTAGCTATGACTTTTGAAAAATTCACGTTATTTTCAGAGTTACAACTAATTGAAATAATTATCGGCGTTTTTTTCTTAAAATTTCCTCCCCTCTGTTGTCGTAAAACATGGATATAAACCCACTTCTAAGTTATATATTTCAACAATTCTAGTTGAGCCTCTGTACAGAGGTCTGAGCTATATACAGGCAAAATATTATTATAATAGAAGCAATTTCACAAAAGGAGAATATTTTGAAAATGGGTCATTCTATGTTTATTTTTTTTGTCAAAATATCGTACTTAAATATTTTTTTTTATAATACTATTCTTAAAACAATTTTATATACATTTTCTAATCTAAGTGACACTAAATATCATTAATATTATCCATTTATACGCTTTTGCAAAATCACGGTTCCGAACGTAGTCGGATACCTTAAGTTATAGACTCAATCCGGGAACTTTTGAATCCTACTACGTCTTAAAAAATAATTACATGCATATTAGTTAAATTCATTAATCCTTACAAAATTCAAAGCAAATAGCAAAAAGGATTATTTTTGAGTAAATTTTCGGGGTTGAAATGTATTTTTGGCAATGGCAAATACGACTATAAACGAGGTTTGGATTAAAACAGAAGGAAAACGGAAACACGGAGGCAAACAGTCACATGTAAATGCGAGTAAAATCTAGCTTTTTACTTGTACCAACTTAATAACAAGCACTTTTTGAGTAGTGTCTCTTTTTTTGTGAAGCAGAAAATCAATCAGTTCAAAAGTTATTTATGTGCGTGTACTTAAATTTATCACATCTTTTAATTAAATGCAAAAACATATTTTTTCTTATTCTTTTCGATCATATATCCGAATTTATGCAGTTACATTTCTAAATATGTTTTTATCAAGCATGACTCCAACACAACAAGTTTTACTGTATAAAAGACAGCAGAAAATCCGCGCCATTTCTTATATGTACTCTGGTATTTACGGAGAAATAAAAACTTCAAGCTTTTCAAACTCCAGACAGGACTCAATATTTATTCACTAAGCTTTTTCAAAACCTCCATAAATCTTTTGCACTGAAGAAGTGTGGTCCTCCTTTAAGTTTCAATATTTCTTTCGAAAATATTTATGTCATTTTCCCTTTTCTAAAAAAGATCTTCCTCCACTAAAGTGTGACAATCACAAATTTTGGGACGTAAATTCTGGGTCCAGCATTTCAATCTTTTTTCACATTTCAGTACATTTTACGATACAGTCGGTAATAGAATTCTTCATGGTTTGAAATAAAGAGAAACTAAAAAGTAGTTTGTTCTCGCATGTAAATCTAGCTGAAGAATTTTGAACTAGAAGTATACAAAAAGTTTAAAGTTGAATGCAGAATATTTTATGATGAGTAGAATGTGTATAAGAATAAATTGAATTAAGAATGTTTTATGAAGAACTGTGAGTGGCATAGTAAAAGAATTTAAATTATTTTCCTTAGGAGAATCTAGGTTATTAAACCTTTTAATACTTTTAAGTTTTACATTCTGTTTAAAATATCATAATTAACTTTATCCAAAGAACTTTCACCCTTTGGCCGTTACGAACGCTCTGAGAGCTTTGATCTCACACTGTCCCTCAGCATTACGAATGCGCTGCACGCGTCCATCTGGATTTTATACTATTTCAAACGCTACAAACGCGTGTATCGTGTCCTGAAGTAGTTGTTTCTTTTACTAATAGATGTCAGCACAAGACTAAGTGATAGAGATTGGAATACAATATTTCTCTAGAATTAGTATTCCATTTTTAGTTGTGAAAGGGCGTCAGTTTCAGGTTTTCAAAAGTTAAGGGCCAGGGAGATGATAAGTGATAACAACAATCGGTATATTATGTAAATATATACAAGTATTCTTAAAAAAGTTTTACTTTTTAGAGTGTTGATTATTTTGATTAACTAATTATTTGTTGTTGTTGTCGTTTCATTCTGTGATACATACAAAAGACGAGAGATAGATGAACAGAAACATACAATACAAACACAGAAGAACATAGACTTTATTACAAACGATGATCCCAGCATAGAACAGAAGGAGTGCGCTGCTTTCCCTTCGAGACGGGAATGTATTTCAGGAGAAAGTCTGACTTCTTTTCCCGAAGATCACCCATGCCATATTCGGGGTTTGAACACGGGGTATCCATCATACCTGGCTGGTATTATTATTTATGATTTGATCATTTGATTAGGGTTAAATAACAATAACTATAATAAATTCACGTTTCTGAAGGAAAAAAAATCATTCCTCCAATACGCGCTTTAAAAAAAATCGGCTTATTTTGGTCCGATATATCTTTAGTCATTTTGTTACTGCGACCAACTTATCAATATTTTATAATTGAACTCCAACCATATAATTATCGTCATTACATGTACATTGCTTCTAGATTTCCTGCTTTGATGTTTCCTATTACTTTTCTGTCTCAGTTTTGCATGAAACTGCTTGTAGAAGGCACATTTAATTTATTTGAATAAACTAGAAGCATAGGTGATTTTTTAAAGAAAAATATCAGTCTGTTACATTTTTCTCATCTCAGCATGCGATCATCCATAGATGTTTGTATAGACTATTTCGATAGACAAATCAGAATCATAAATCTAGTTGTCAAATGCGATTTTGATAATAGATAACAATGCCAATGCTTCGTCGTTCTCTGCTTACCACTCGTATCGCATATGCGGTTTAATTGTATCAATTCACATAGTGTACCAATTAAAAAAATATATAATCCTCTAAATTTTGATTGAATAACGTTTTTGTTTAAGATAGAATTATATTTTTAGTACAAATAAAAATATACATAAAATAAACTGAACCGTAAACCGTTATTTTTGGCTGAACGAAAACCGATATATATATATTTTTAGTTGAACCGGAATGAAAAAAAACTGCGCTTCGAAGCTCAGGTGAAAACTCTACGACTTACAGAACGATTCAATGATGTGAGGGTTAAGGAAGCACCGTAACTTTTGGTGTATTAAATTTATTTTACGTTCTCATAAATCATGTTTGGAAATAATAAAAATATGAACTCTCTCTCTAAGCAATATGAACATTTATGAATTTTATAATTTTAATTTTCTTCAGCTTGGTATTGTTTCCTTTATGAAACAATACCAAGCTGATTGAAATAATTTCGAAGCAAACTAAAGATCAATATAATTATATTCCAAGGAAATGTTAAAGAAAAAAAATAGCGTTTATGAGGTCCTTACAAATATTTTCATGTACACAAATTCATAGACTCCCCTCTAAGGAAAGTGAAGAAGCAATCTAATTATACTTTATTTCAATTCCTACTATTAGTTCACACTCTCCATATACTATATACATGGAGACTAATTATATCGCAGACAATCCTCCAATGCGGAAACATTAAACTTTTAATGCAGTTGGCCACAAGGACACTTCTTTTAACATGCATTGCTCCATGGAGAGTTTTTAGTGGCGCAGGAATTTGTACTGACGATTCAATAACCTTGGCCAGGTGTTCATGCTCAATCGGCTACCACGACCACATTATCACTAATTGAACACTATATTAGAGTGAATTACGAGTCATTTTAAAAAGAGTAATGCGACCACAGAATTATACTAGTAAATGTGAAATATTGAAAATAAGAAACAGTCGCACAAATTACTAAAATCTCACGTTTATACAACTGTCAATTTTTGACGTTTTCACCTTTCAACACTTTAAAGACGGCAGACGTGGGAATTCTTTTTTCAGTTCCTACTATTAGTTCACAATCTCCCTATATATATACCTTGCTCAAATTTTCAATCGTTAACAAAATACATTTTAAAGCGCCCAATTGAGCTGAAATTTTATATGCACGATTATTTGGGATTACAATACGGTAATTTAATTACAATTAACCAAAACTAATTATTCAAAGAATTATTACAGATACAGTCACGTTGGCATAATTTTTGGAGACTTAGCGACCATTTTGGTAACTTGTGTCAAAACTTTTTTCTCCCATTTTAAAGCGCTCATTTGAGCTAAAATTTTCTGTACAATATTGTTTTGAGTGACAATACTATAATTTAATTACAGTTAATTAAAGTTAGTTGACCGAAACAAATTATTTAAAGAATTACAAATACAACCACCTTGGCTTCATTTTTAGCGACTTAGTTCAAAACTTTAAAAGATTTTTTCGCACTTTTTAAAGCATTCATTTGAACTGAAATTTTATATACATGATTGTTTTGAATAACAATACGATGCTTTAATGCTAATTAATAATAACTAATTGTCACTTAATATTGTGATTTTGTCATATGTATATACATATTTATATTAAATGTAATTATTTAATAAAAAGTAACAAAAATAAGATTTTTTTCGTTGACCTAAGTAGGAATTGACTTAATTTTTTTTATATTACTTGTTATTTTTTAACTTGGTGACGAATAACGGAAACTCACATTATTTGCACAGATAGTAACTGTTACAAAATATATCAACTAATTTTTGTAAATATTATTTTTATAAAAAATGTTTCTACCTAACAGGACTTTACGAGACATACGGAATTTATACGGTAACTATACGGCTTTAATTCAGCCCATATACTTTTTACTTCATATTATTTTCAATGCATTAAGGATTGGAAAAAGTTCAAAGGAAATCAATCACTTTACATTGTAAAAAATAAATTTGAAAAAAAAATCATAGACAATATTACCTTGAAGGCAACCAGATGAGAAAACAGCAACGACCACATGACCCATAACGCTGACGCTAATGAAAAGTTTCTAGTGCGCATGCGTCCCCAAGGGTTCAGGCCGAATGGTGACAGCCATTCATAAATAGCAGCAAAAATAGCGGTCAGATTGAGGCATAAGAAGATAGCAATCCAGAGTTGCGCGCTAGGGAGAAATAACAAAAATTAGAAAGTTCCCATTTCTCAGGTATAGGTTTATCATTAAAACAGTTGTTAATTTATAATGAAAATTAATAAATATCTAGAAAATTCGTTAAAAGTGTTAGAAAATACTCTGAAGGACACGTATCAATTACCCTACAGATATTATTAACGATGAGTGAAAATTTAATTTCATTTAGTAATTGTCCTTCACCTTTACAACAGTAACATGAAATGTGAGAGATTTTATCATGTTCAATTTTTATAACAGTGTTAAATTGATGTTTAAAAATCGTTCTTTTAATCCAGCAATATACTAAGATAAGTCTAACATTACTTACACTTTTCGCTGTACAACCTTATTTATCAAAGATAATTGAACAACAGATATATTATTTCTCTATGTAGTAACAAGAGAAATGTAGTTTTGAACAATGTACTTGTTCCAGCGAGTCTCAAGTTTCCATATGGCTTGATGGTCAGGGACGCCTTAAGACTTTTCGAGGCCCTGGGCCCAAACTCAAAAGTAGACCCTGAGCTCCTACGCAAAAGTAGGTCCTGGACCTTAACACAAATATAGGCCCCACCTATGAACCATAAAAGTAAACAGCACATAGCATATGTTGTGAAATATTCATACAAACAATAAGCCGAAATAAATAAATGTGTATAACTTACTATCACACAAACCTTCTCGACTGACCTCCGCCTTTTGACTAAATGAGTAATGATGGTGTACTGTGGTAGACTAGGTCTATACACGGATAATGGTCATCACGTGTAGCTAGGTGATATATCGTACGAAATTCCCAGTTTTTTGGCGAATACAACCCGAAATAATATTTGACCTTTGAAACTATTCGAATCATGATCTTATTAAGGCTGAGTCGAGAATGAGACGTGGCCCCCATTGTGGTCGAGGCCCTGGGCCCGGGCCCAGTTCTACCATGCCTTAAGACGTCCATGTTCCTGGTACAAGGTATTTCGATTGGTCGTGAAGTCAGTTTTGCATCACATCCTGAACGTCCATGTTTGAGGCAAATCGGCGAACCATGAAAACTTCCTTGAGCGGTTGAAAGAGATGAAAGTCTGAGTGAGAGAGATCTAGGCTGTAGGGAGCGTGTTCCAGAGCCTCAAAGATCAACCTTTTGATTGCTCTGGTAAGCATTCATGGTACTCATCATGGCACACCAATTTGGCCAATTTGTACCACTAAGCACATGTGGCGAGCCTATACCATTTAGAATGCTGATCTCACCTTCTTTTTTGAAATACAAATGAGATTCTTATCATACTAACTTACATTATTCTTAATCTTGACCTTGTATTTAGAAATTTTAAAACATGTATGAAAAAATTATATGAGTACTATATATATAAATAATTAAATAGGAGACGTGTTTCAGTGTAACATTTATTACCTTACTTTCTGAGTGACTACTCGTATAAGCAAAGTAGAAGAAAGAGTAACAGATTATTATATATAGAACAGAAATGTAATGTGTCAAAATCATTTAATTTATGTGATTTGCAATTTTTTATTAAAAAAAATGAATCCTTTTATTTACGGAAAAGGGGGAAAGACTTTCCCATTACATATAACTTTCAACGTTATTTTAGAGTATTTTGCTGTGTCGGCACACTACTTGATGTCATATCAGATCGCAGTATTTTTCAAATGGAACGCATAAACACGGAATAGTATTATTTACAAAATACTTAATAATACTTATTAACTAAGTATTATTTACAAAATACTTAAGATTCCTGTTAATGTTAAGAAATCCACTGTAGTTGTATTCTGCAGATTTAGTAAGAAATAAATTTGTTTATGAATAACATGAAAATGGTTCTTCATTTCCGCTAATTTTTCAAATACGTTTAATTCCACTTGATTTTCTAATTTTTTTCTAAGGATATTTCTTCTATAAAAAAGAGAATCATTCTACTGTTGGGAAAATACTATTTCACACAAGAATTGTCTTTAAATGCTTTGATAAAACATACTTAAAAGAAAGAAAAATGATAATCAAAGTTATAAATTGGTTGTGGAAAAAAGAAGAGAGAACCTGTTTTATATTTAAAAAAGTTATTTTCATCTAAAGTATGAACTTTATTTTTCCAATTAAATATAAATTTTTATTTCTCAACTTAAGGAAAATTATGATAAAAAATTATAGCAGAAACTTTTTTATAAGAATAATTTTTAAAAATTTAATTGGAAATGATATAACGATAAAACAAACTTCCACACACACACACACACACACACACACACACACACGCACGCACGAAACAGTTTATAATTCACCTCCAAATTCCTTTCTTGCGTTAAAAGTTGTGACAACACAACAGGGATAGTGAAACGTTGAGGCGTAAATTTACAAAGTCTTTTTCTAATAATTTGACTCGTGTGAAATATATTTTAAAAGGGTTAAAATGCCTGTCTATCTTACCTGAAAGGTATGAGAAAGGCTGAGAGCGGAACATCCCTTTCTTGAGTGTAGGTGAGGCAGGACACCCCCGAGTGATAGAAGGGGACGGAGTAATCAATAACTCGGGAACGTTCACTTGTCACACTAAATGCCGTAAAGACCATGTGCGCCGCTCCAGATTGCACGTCCAGTGTCATGCCTAAGAGGGAATAACTTGAGGTGATAAAATTTATCTCTCAGGAACTCAAAGATTGAAATACAAAAAGATGATAGCAATTTTTTTCATTTTTATTAAAATATTAGGGAATTATTTGGTGAACTGAAAACTATCTTCCCCTTTGGAACAAAAGATAATATAAAGCTATTATTACTGTGTGTTTTGACCCTTCTATGGCCATTTATTTCTAGTAAAGGTATATTAAAACATTTTTGAGGTTTAGATTGGCTTAAGGTATCCGACTACTTGCGACAACTTTTTTTGAAAAAAGGGAAATATGGAGATCTTTTGTTATTTTTATATTTATATAGTATATTTTAAGGAAAAAATCCTAAAATTGGTAAAAGAAAAAAAAAAATTATCATTATTAAAATGGGAAAAAACTAGTAAAAATGTACGAAAAATTACATAAACCTGGGGTACAAAGATTTTATGAACAAATTCTCAATTTTTCAATTTTGATGTGTTACTTTGTTATTCCTGTAGAAGGGGAAGTGATCTTCACGATAAGAAATATTTTAATTTTTCAAAAACTAAAGCACTTTAAAGTCATTATACGAAATTGCTTAAAAACATTGACTATATTCATGCATAAAGAGCTGCAAATTTTGAAATAAAACAGTTATCGATAAATCTGAAGATCAAAACACTTCTACTGTTATGCAGAAATAAGCAAAAAATTTCAGCTAATTATTTTCAAAACTTTTTGAGCAATCATTTTTAGTTTTTCGAAAAAAAACATTTCGCGTAAAACGCATTTCAAAGTTTGACATCTTGTGTAAAGTTATGGCATTTGCTTTTACTAAAACGGTTGTAGTTTTTGTTCTGTGAAGGGGAAATAAAGTACTTGGTATTGTTATTTTAATAAAATGGTCTATAAAATAAAATCATTAAATTTTGCCGATTTTTGAAAAAGGTTTTAGGGATTGGATACCTTAAGAAAAGGAACTCATTTAATTTATTAGGTAAAATTAGTTTGATTTTTAATACCAGCTTTTGGCGTTAAGTATACTTACCATCGCCCATTGGGGCTATTAAAATAGTAGGTCTTTTCTTGTTTCATATTTTTATTCTACTTTATACCTATTAAATACGTTTTGTAAATACTACAAACTGGAAAAATAATTGTATTTTACAGCTTTTTTTATTCATAGATGACAAATGATTATATTATTTTCCGTGAAATTTTGGAAAACACGCGAGCGTGGCGCGCGCGGAGATATAAATTACGGGACATATCAATTTGTGCACACAATTGTCGCACATCGTTTTGATGTGCCTAAGTCAGTGTTTCTCAAACTGTGTAGCGTGCCCCCCTGGGGGCGCGATAATCTTACTAGGGGGGCGCGAGCATATTGAAAATAAAAGATTTAAAAAATAATTAATTTACTGGAATGAATTAAAACAAAATACTTTCAGACACAATAAAAAATGCACTTTTACTCTGATATAAGTTATAGGCGATATTATATAAGTCATAAAAAAAAACTTCTTCAATACTTAATTAGCTATCTTGATCCTATAACCAAATAAAATATATTTTATTTAATTTGCTGTAATCCCATGATGAGAGAGTTTTTATTACGGTTTCTTTTTTAAAACTAACATTCTACTCTTTCAGAGAAAAAACAGATCCCAAATCCAGAATCGAAAAAATTTAGGAACATAAAAAATTCATCACTCTCATTATTTTTGAAATACTGCACATTATAGCTGTAATTTGTTTGACCTTCTACGTTATTGGTTCAGTTAGTTTATGAAGTTAGTTTACCCCTCTCTTATGTGTTTATTTCTCATTTAAGGAAGTTGTAAATAATGTATTTCTCTATTGCGCTTTTTTCCATGCAAAACAGTTTTATGATATTTGGAAAACCACGGAAAGCACACACACTTTGATGGATTACTATGCGAAGACTTAGACCAAGATGAGTATTTTCAAACATATAAAGCATAACAATTGTTTTTAGCAGTAACATACATATTATCATAATGAATACACTTTTTACCCGGAAGTGGTCGCGCGGGACACACCGATCACGAAATTGTTAATTCTGGCAAAACTGTTAATTTGTTACCAAAGAAAAATTGAAAAGTCCTTGAAAGTAGGTAAGTAAACTTTCTCTTAATTAAATTATTCACTGGAATAACGATTTGTATCGTGTACAAAAAAATAATTATAAAAAAAGGATTGGGGTGACTCAATAACCCCGCTCGACCGTATCGAGTGCGTGCCTGCTCTCAGGTTAAAACATGTTGAAGTCTTTTTGCTTTAAATATTAAAAATAATAAAATTATTCTTCATCGGAATTTTATATTATTGTTCATTATTTAACATCGATTATAAATGCTAATTCAGTGTGGCTTAAAATTACAACTCGCATTATTATTGCATTTAGTGCATTATTAATGTATAAGGGGGCGCGCGATAAAAATTGTGATTGAAAAGGGGGGCGCCAGTATTGAAAGTTTGAGAAGCATTGGCCTAAGTAGAACACACAAAACAACGCCTGTGAGTACTTATTAAAATGTGAAAATGGTTACCAACGAAATGGTCCAATCTCACTTTGTATGGAACTATTTTTTCACTGCCCGAGAAACTTACGGATAATACTTTTCGTTTTTTCAACTTGAAAATCCTGAAATCATTTCGCGTGCTAGCCGTAGACGAAAACCTTGTAGATCTTGAGAGCCCGTATCTCTTCTACGTAATTTCATATATATATATATATATATATATATATATATATATATATATATATAGTCTTATTCTGTACAAACAAGAGATAACATCCAATAAACACATTCGAAAAACACATAGACAGTTGGAAAATCATACAATGAAGAACACATGAGCAACCGAGATTGAAAATTATAAAATGGATGCTGCAGTATTATAAAAATTGCTGACTTAGGTCAGCTAATATATAAAATAATTTATATAAAAGTGGGGTTGAACATGTTTTTTGGCCAGCCAACCTTCTCCCTTTATGTAAATAATACTGAGCAAAAACCTATTGAAAGTAATGGATAGGAATATCTAAATCCATTACAAGATAGAGGTAACTTACCTAAAAATTGCACTTAAAAATGCAGAGCCCACGCTAAATCTGAGTGCAATAAATAAGTTATTGCCAGATTAAGGAGCCTGATGCAGATTTAAATCATGTGAATGGCTGAAATGTAGCGCTAAACAAAAGTGTAAAAAGAATGGAAATAAAAATTAATAAGAGAGTTACAAATTACCATAACTTTAGTAACACTAGAGTATATATGAATAAAATAATAATAAGTAATTTTATCTAATATTGGAATATGGAGGAAACTATAACTATGAAATATATAAGTTTATAGTAATAAACTATTATCAATCTTAGAATTTTTAATCCTTACTATTTTGAATAGCTTTATTCGTATAACTATTAATAAAATTAGTTGGGTATTTCTGATTTAAGCAATATTTAGTAAAATATTTATAGTTATTTATTATTGCTGATTTTTTTGACACCAGAAATTTATTGCGTTGTATATAATTAATAACAATATTTCTGAATATAGAAACATGTACATTACTCTCCCAATAAGGAACTTTTAAAATTTTGAAATTAAATTTTTCTCTTTTATCATAAATATTAGAAACTATTACATTATCTTTTAATTTGATATGCATGTCAAGAAAATTTTCTTCATTGTTGTTACTATTTGTCTGTATTAAATTAAGATATTGTGGATAAAAATTAATGTTAGTTATAAAATTGACTTGTTTGCCAAAAATGATTATGTCATATATATAACGATAAATATAATATTTAGATTTATTAAAGTAACTACTTTTAAAATAATGTAAGTATAAATTGGCAAGGCAGTTGCTCGCAGGGCCACCTTGTGGCAAACCTTTAATCTGCAGATAATAGTTACTTTTATGATATACATAGTTCTCTTTAAGTACAAACCTAAGTAGTGAACCAAATCTATCATAATGAACATTATTAAATAAATTATCTTTATGTAAATTTACAAGTGTATTAATCAAATCATCAATATTACTAGAGTTAAAAAGATCTTCAAAATCTAAACTATAGACTGAATAAATCTTTTTATCTGTCATTTGTTCAATAAATGATTTACTTTTTTTAAGGTTGGCTGTGGATTTAAGATTATTTATTGTATCATATAATATTTCTCTCTCTCTCTCTCTCTCATGGAGAATTTTGCCTGTTTTGCTAATATATGTATTAAATCCATTTGTAATTGCTCTAAATTTGACTGGATCTTTATGAAATTTGGGAGTAAAAATATATGTGGAAATTTAAAATTATTATTAATTTGAATTCTTAATTGTTTATGAAAAGCCAAAATTTGATTATTTATTTCTCTATCAGAAACAGATGACTTAATAAAAGTTATATTATTATCAAAATAATTGTTGGTCATTAAATTATAATAGTATTTTAATATGAAGGCAAAATTTCCTGGCACTTTATCAAAATAAACTATAATAAATTTATTTTGAAATTTTTTTATCTGATTTTTAATATTATTAAAAAAGATTTTATTATCCGTACCAAAGTTATATTTATTAAGCAGCTGTGTAATATTACCTTTGAATTCTGTGAATGCCTCCATAGGCATACTATATTTAATAACTATTTTGTATATAAATTGCTCAATATTATTATATAATTGATTTTTTATAATTTTATTATTATTCGAAATCATTAATCTAAAACCAGTACCTTTATTCATGATGTTTCTAAGATTATTGCCTTTTACAATATTGAGGTCACCAGTAACATGTTTATGATGTTTATCAATGAATTCTTTAAATTCATTACATTTACATATAAAGTTATATGTATATATATATATATATATATATATATATATATATATATATATATATATATATATATATATATATATATATATATATATATATATATATATATATATATATATATATATATATATATATATATATATATATACAGTGGAAACATAATGAAATAAATCGAATGAAATGTCGATCCTCCGACATCGAAATCTATCCAGCAACGGGAAAGAACTTTAAAAGAGACAGGAACTTTGGTGTCTCAAACTAGTAAGTAACCTTACGTTTTCGTGGTGGAAGATACTGTTGATCGTGTGCGTGATTCATTTTGCAGGAGTCCTGCTAAGTCTATTACTCAAGTCAGTAACGACATTCCATTTTGTACAAGCGCGACTGATTTAAATCCCATTAACCAAAGTAGTCACCGCACCTTTTGCTGTGGTGTCCACGTCTTTACTAATGAAGTTAGTGTAACAAGTTTATCGTCTGCGATTGCTGATTAATGCGCTCACGCGCGGCCGATCGGACAATACCCAAAAAATCTCAGAGGGGTTTATAATTCATGGAAGAACAATTTATCACATTCTGATAGGTAGTACGGTAATAATAAGCTATAACTTTTGGATACTAGTCCCGGACACCCTGTAATATTTGAAACTCTGATGGTGATGTCAATGTGTTTATAACTCCAAAATACACAAAAATAAACAAAAGAATGAACGGTATCACGCTGGAAAAAATGGCATTAAAGTATTGACCTGCCTTCTTAATTCTATTATTATGTGAGGGGTTGAAAATAGGGTGTGTAAGGGTTTATTTATGTACTGAAGTTATTAACAGCACACTTAAATGAAAAGAGATGAAATAGTTTACCATCGACACATTTAAAAATTAATGTAATTGGTGATAAGAATACTTGCTTCGGTCTTAGAAAACATTAAATAAATATACTTGCACTTCAATAGTGCATATACATGTATCTTATTATAGTATTTTCTTTTTGAATTAACCAATATTTCCTATGTAAAATATATCCCATATTTCATCTCCTATGTTATGCCAAATAGATGCTGCCTTATTAAAGTATCTGGCCACTGCTGAGGATTTAATGTTTCTCAAAACTGGTGTAACTAAGTCTAATATTTTGAAATTATTTTTTTATTTCATTCCAGCCGAAATTAATTTCGGACTTATAAAGTCTTAACAAGTTTTTCCAGTTAAAAAGATGCATTATTTTTTAAATTGTTTTTTTAAAAGAATTTTAAAGAAAGATAAGAGATATGATCGATAATTCAAAGAAATCTTTTGTACCAAAATTAATGCCATACACTTGTGTAATTTATTTTAACAGAAAAATTTGTTTTACGCAGGATCTCTCTCGAAGACCTGGTACGCAATGCATGCTTAATTTTTGGAACTTGCAGCATAATGCACCCAATTAGACAAAAAGGTTCTTTTAATTTTTTTAAAAGTATAAATAATTCATATACAATTTAAATAGCAAGCTGGAAAATTTTCAAAATAATCTAATGATAACTGTGTGAGTTACCATTTTTCAAATTTGGAAATTTTTTTTGCAGGTGAAGAAACTGAGTTCGATTTTTATATATTTGATGTTTTATTTCTCCTTTCACATCAGAAAGGATCTTACAAATGGTTTTTAAATTGGCTCGTTTATAAGTTAATATTTTTTATTCATTATTCATTCTTGGGAAAAATAGAAGTTATAAATAAGAGGAAAGATTAATATTTTTAATGCCTTTTTGATATCAAAAGAATATATTACTTCCAATTTTTGTTCCTATTTGCAAAAAATTTAATTTCTTCATTTTTAATCATAAGAATAATGAAATAAAAGGGAGTAATGAGAAAATGAATGTATGATTTTTGAACTAAATCTACCACATCAATGGAAAATTGTAACTAAATATATATATATTTACTTATAACGAAAAACTTAAACAATTTTCTTGTTTTATTTGCTAACTTATATCGAAAAATACAAGTCTACTATATGTTTTTTTAAATTTGAGAGAGGAAGAGGGAGAAATATATTAAAAAGAGAGAGAGGATTAACTTCTACAAGTATAAAGCAAATTTTGAAATAAACTAATGTATGATGACTAATGATATGATTTACGGTTTTTCAATTGAAAATCTTTATATACATAAATCTTCTGTGAGTGTGTATGTGACCAAACTCCTCCTAAGCGGCTGGATCGATTTTGATGTGAAATTTTTTGTGTCTGTTCCAGTGGATTCGAGAATGGTTTTGATTCATAATTCGGTTCAATGGAAAATGTTTATTTAATTAACTTTTCATTTATAAATTGTTGCTGATTTTGGAATGTTTTACATTAGATCCGGCAGAAAGCGCTACGATCGCAGTATCGAATATTCAAAAATATTTTATTATAATTCCAGTTTGTCCCGACAGTTGGTGCTGCGATCAAATTCAGGAAAATATTTTGTTACTTCTTGTTATTATTTTGTTGAAATAAATCGTATGTTAATTAAATTAGAACATTAAGATGTAATTAGTGTTTGAAGAGTTTTGAAGTGTGCATAAAAAACTATACATTTTGCAAATTTAGTGTGCAATTGAAATGAGTATTTTAGATGATTTTTTCTATTAAATTTACACGCACGTTGATCAACAATTATCCTAACTTACAAATTTATTTGTGTAGCTAATGGATTTCATAACTCATTACGTGACGTATCTGTACGGCACTTTATCACTAATACTCTTGGGCGTCTTTGGGGTTTGTAAATTCACGTATATATTTTCAACCAACTCTAAAAGAAAAACCGGAATATATACAAATGAGTATCAAATATATAATAAAGTTAGTGAGAAGTTAATGAATGCTAGTAATTCAAATTGCGTGTATCTCTCGGTCCACTTATTCCGGTAGTCCCGTTCGATATCGAGTTTAATATTTGATAAGTATCACAGTTCGAGATTTAATTTAATAGTAAGGGTCAATCACATTGACGTAGACTTCTTGATAAATCTTTATAATTAGATGGTTGATAATTGATTTGTTATTGTAAAAATGTTGTCTGGTCACTCTTTGCCTCAATTCAATCTAGGTGTCCAGGATGAAATCCAGGGGGATTCCCACAATTATTAAACTTTTTTTATTTAAATTATTTCTTATCGGAAATATTAAATAAAAAAAGGCAAAAAATAAAATTACACATTATTTACGCACAATTTGATACAATAAATCTTTTTTCAGTCCTGTTACTTAATTAAAATTTCATCTTCAGTAAGTTACTCTATTTGTTGTGAATTATTTTTACAGAATTTGATTTTTACAGCAAAATGCCACGTCTTCGCGGAAGAGCAAGTAATATTGGTCGACGTATTCAACACGCGCAATTGGTCCATGATCGTCGATTGAATAGAACAGCTGAAGAACACTCAACGGATAACGTAATTTTAAAGAGATCGAGTTGCAAGTACACGAGCAAATGAAAATTTAGAGCATTGCGATCAACGTCTTCGCGCTAATATATTAAGGCAACAAGATGCACGTAAATGAGCAATCAACGCGCACAGAGAACGTAATCAACAGCGGATGCAAAATCATTGAGCATTGACACGGGCATCATTTAATCATCTTGCATTTGAATATGATCCTGAAATAGACAATTCGTTACATGCACTAATCATCATCAATAATATGGATAAAGAGTGTCACCAGTGTCATACGTTCAAGTACAAAGGTGAATCGGCCGGTTTATGTTGTGCATACGGAAAAGTTTCACTTCCACCATTAACCATTGAAAACACTGTTAGTTGGAGCCACATCTCAATCTAAAATGTTTTTGCATAAAATTCGTAAATTCAATTCTTGCTTCCAAATGACTTCATTTGGAGCAACAAAAATTGTTCATAATGAAGATGATCGTAATTTTGAATGTCCATTCAAGATTCAAGGTCAAGTGTACTATCAAATTGGGTTCATTGCTTCCAATGCCTGGTGCTGATCCAAAATTCTCACAAATCTAATTTATGGGCGATGAGGAGCAACAAGCTAATATATGCTGCGTATACAACCATATTGAGCAGATGTATACAACCATATTGAGCAGATGTATACAACCATATTGAGCAGATGTATACAACCATATTGAGAAGATGGAGGAACGAGAAACTGAGGAAATTTTGAAAACGGTTTTGCAAAACCATAACCAATTGGTCCGATTGTTCAAGACTCTTTCTAACAGACTGCAAAACGACAGCTACGTCATTGTCATTAAAGCAGACAGCAGCCTTATGGAGCGCACACAGGCACATATAATGTTCCAACTATTAATGACTCTTGATTAATATTGACTATTAATGATGTTTTGACTGAGGACCTAACTGAATGTCGAGATATACGTATGCAACGCAGATATAATACGGTGCAAATAATTCAAGACAATCATCGTTCTTACGATGCACTGTTGTATCCATTGATATTTTGGGAAGGAGAAGATGAGCACCATTTAAATATTAAACAAAGGAATCCAACTATAGGTAAAGAACAGATCAAGAAAGTTAGTGCAATGAACTACGCATACCGGTTGATGATTCGTGCTAATGATTCTCCGATGCCGACAGTACATTGTCAATATGTATGCGAAAATCGAAAGTGAGAGATTACGGTATATAAAGTTTAATCAAGCAAAACTTCGTTCTGAGGACTACATTCATTTGCGTGATGCTATAATAGGCAATGTAGATGCAAGAAATGACATCAACAACATTGGCATGGCATATATTCTTCAATCACCATACACTCGTAGTCCGCGTCATATGCATGATTGTATTCAAGATGACAAGACTTACGTACGTGCTTACGGCCGGCCAGATCTTTTCATCACATTTACGTGTAATCCAAACTGGGATGGAATTAAATATTTGCTATTGTCAGGTCAAACATCGATGTATCGCCAAGATATCACTGCACGTGTGTTCAAACAAAAATTAAAGTTTTTGATAATATTAAAATTTAATTACACATCACTCGGTATTTGGCGAAACACGTTGCTGGCTTTACTCTGTAGAATGGCAAAAACGAGGTTTACCACATGCGCATATTTTGATTTGGTTGGTTGATAAAGTGCGCCCACAAGAAATTGACAAAATTATTTCAGTAGAAATTCCGGATCCGAATGTTGATCAGGAATTGTTTGAGAAGGTAAAATTTTAATTTAGCCTGCACCTTTGGCAAATAAGAAAAACAAATTGTGCCAGCATCTCATTTTTCTGTATTTGACCTCTATCCAATACGAGGATAATAATTCGCCAAGTTGGCGATAAATAAAGGTGTGGGTTAAAATAAGGTATAACCATTTGAAAATGAAGGATTAAAAATACATGAGCATAAATGATCTATTTTATATTTTATGGAACATATAATTATTAATTATTTCATAAATTATTCAACTTTTATTAAAACTTGCTTTTATATGTGAATTTATTAATCAATACATGTAGTCTTAGATATAATATATAAGCTCTTAAGAAATGGTTATTTAAGCTGAAGCTACATAGATGTTCACAACATACAAAAAATTAAGATAATCATTCAAGTTTATGTGTATGGCGTAAATGAACGCTTTGAAACTTTCATTTAATTAAAAAAATAATCTCGAATGAAGCCATAATTAAATTTTTTTCAAGCTTGAAAATCTCGGTAACTGCATGATTTCTTAAAAGCTTTTCTGTAACATAATAATAAAATATTGGAAATTTCATGAAAGTTGAAAAAAAATGATAAGAAAGATCAGAAAAATTTTAATAGATCCTTCAACTTTAGGTTACTCAAGAAATTTCGTTCATAAAAAGAGGAAGAAGCTCTGTAAAGCAATAGTAATACAACTTTATCGTTGTGATTTCCTTGCATTTTCTACGCCTTTAAAATCATTTTTAAAGTTTATTTTTAATACAAAAAAGCCAATGGAGTAAAGAAAGAAATGGGTTTAATCTCATTATCTATGATCACCCATTATCGCATTACTATTCTTTATTTTATAATTTCTTTGTACCTAGATTTGTTTATATATTTATTTAATTCTAATAAAGGCACAGAGAAAAACAAAATTTAAAAATAAATGTTTAACGAAATTTATAAAAATGCAACGGATGGCTTACAATTGTTTGAGAAAGAATTTGGTAAACAAATAAATGAAAGCTTTATTTTAATTTATTTTTTACTTCAACCCATTTACTCTCCCGACTCACTTTCGTTGCAAGGAGGAAATTTTTCATTTAATGATTAGACGAAAATGTTTCTAAACTTCTTTCCTTCCTAATTGCCTTAAACTATCCTTCAAAGGAGTCTTTTAATTCGTTTCTTTAGAACTCGAAAGTGTTCCATTATTATCCGAGTAAAAGTATATTCACAATTTAAAGAATTTCTGCTCACTCGTAAAATTATTTATAGAAAAAGAAAAACGGGATAGATTTTAGCATATTTTATTCGAGTCAAGAGAGGTCTGTTGCATCAACTAAGCTCCAACTAAGCTAAAAACACTAAGCTCCCTTTAAATAGAAAAATATATGAAATGTAATTTGTGGTGAAATAATTCACTTAACTATATATTAAATCTAAATGTTTAAGGTATCCGGCTACGTTCGAAACCATGAATTTCCAAAAGAGTACAAAGGCATATTTCTTTTAATATTTAATGTGACTTAGATTAAAATACACGTATAAAGTTGTTTTAAGAATATTATTACAGTAAAAAAATAATTTAAATGCAACATTTTGGCAAAAAATGAACTTAGAATTACCTATTTTCAAAACATTCTTTTTTTTAATGAAAAATGCTTCGATAATAATAATATTTTGTTTATGTATAGAAAAGACTGCTCCAGAGAGAGCCTACACTAAGAGTTTTGAAAAATTCACATTATTTTTAGAGTTATTACCAATTGAAATAATTACCGGTGTTTTTTTTGTTAAAATTTCCTCACTCTGATATACTAAAATATGGGCATATACACTTATGTTATATAGTTAAAAAATCCTTTTTCAGGCTCTGTACAAAGGTCTGCTTGATATACAAGCAAAATATTATTATTATAGGAGCATTTTCCATAAAAGGAAAATGTTTTGAAAATAGGTAATTCTATGCTCATTTTTTGCCAAAATGTTGTGCTTAAATATTTTTTTTATTGTAAAAATAGTTTTAAAACACAACTTTATACTTGTATTCTAATCTATGTGACACTAAATATTAAAAAAATATTCGTTTGTACACTTTTGCAAACTTACGATTCCGAACATAGTCGGATACCTTAAGCTTATGTCCTGGCATTTCACGTTAAATCCATCTTAAAGTTCTAATACTCAACTAACAATACATTTTAGTCAAAAATTAATTTCAAACCACCAATTTCCTCTCGAAAGAGTGCTGTTAAGTATAAACATAGGAAATGTAGTTTACCACGGCTTTTAGAATATGTATCTAAATAATTAAAGCAATGAACGTGAGCCTACTCGTCAGGACAAAATCGTTTCTTCAATGGCGTGGCAGCCCCAGGTGAGCCTTAACCTTCTCAAGAATTTTCCTCCAGGCATGTCTATCTTTAAACGTGGTCTTCCAATTAGACACTCTTAGGGAGCGAAATCCCTTTCTAGGCAGTCAATTCACCTGAAGTTGGGTCAACCTCTAATTCTAGTTCAAGTAAGTTTGTCCCCAAAGATTTTCTATGTTGAATGTTCTTTGTTCATTCTAATAAAGTAACAAGTCCATTTAGTTCTGTGGAGTTAAGTATATTTGACAATGTCTAGTTCCCTTAAGGCCCTGTAGAAAATTTAAAATTTGAGCGTAAATTTGAGCCAAATGTCATCAACCTGGGTTCCTTCACAAATGGTACTTAGGATCCGACACTCAAAGACACCAAGAGAATTTTCATCGTTTTATGTCATTGTCCAAGTTTCAGGTGAGTATGTAAGTAGAGGTCTAATTAGACGTTTATAAGTTAGCGGTGTCCTTTTAATTAAACTTGATCTTAAATAACGTCTCAGACCATAGAAACATCTATTGGCAGAAACAATTCTGCTCTGCATTTCGGATGTGATATTGTCATTAATGTTAACTTCGGTGCTCAGATACATAAATGTATCAACTTTAGCAAATTTTTAAGTGCCAATTTGCACGAAATTGCTTCTCAATAAAGTTATACTTACAAAATAAAGTAAGCATAAAAATAGGAATGATTACATATGTATGTATTATAATAAGTAGTTGTCTAACTAAAATTACGTTTTTCGGATGTAGCAGTAAAATTTTTAATAGTATAACGGTAAGTGATAAAAAATTTAAAAGAAAAGTTGACAATGAAATGACTATTCGTAAGTTGATAATTTAAAATTTAAAGCAATGATATTGCATTTCAACAACGACAACAAAAATTCTTCGAAATGAAGCAGACATTTAATTTCTATAACAGTTTTGCTAATAAGGCTTTATTTAATAATTCTTATTTACAGTTTGCCTCAATCAGCAAATGTTTATATTCTACACAATACAAGGCTATTTATAATTCCGTGGATGAGTTCGGAGCGTTGTAGTAAGAAAAAAAAACTGAAAGGAATGAAGTAAAAATGAACATTTGAAAGAATACAGAAAAATCAAGTTTTATTTATTTATTTTACAGGTGTTCTATGTATTAACCCTTGGTCAAATGACACACATCAGTGCGACAGACTATTTCCAACCACACTCTAGTTAACATAGTTCTATCATCTTTCTTGACAGTACGTGTTATACTTTTCTTATTATCCATGTTAATCCAAAACTTGGTATTTTACATGAGATCCAAAAGTTTTCGTACCCCCTTTGCCACGTGTTGTAGCAGAACTGCATGAAAAATAATGCGAGCTGACCATAACTCTGTAGTATCCTGTTGACTACAGTGAGGCAGGAATTGCACTATTGACCAAGGATTCACTTACAGAGCACATGCAAAATATATCAATAAAACTTGAATTCTGTCTGTATTATTTCATATGTTTTTTTTTTTTGCTGTATTCTTCTTGATGTTTTTACTATAGCGCTCCGAAATCTTGGAGGGAATAATGAATAATCTCTCTCTCTGTAATAATTCAATCTAGTATGTTTTTTATATATATAATTAACTCCTTTTTAATAATCTTTAAATAACTTTTAATTCTTTGGTTCAAAATTAACGCGTCAATCTTAATCGTAATCAAATAGTATTATTACATCAGAAGAATCTCTTCCCCCCCCGTTTTAAGCAATCACATCTCTTGTTATAAAGGAGTTCCGCGATCTTCACTGCCGGTATAAAAGCGAAAGTCTTATTTGGTCACCCCTCTTTGTCTTTGTGTTCGGCATGGGAAATGTCGCTGCTGCTTGTTGCTTCTGCTATATGTGTAGTGTCGTCCATTCCTTGTTTATTGTTTAAGATGTGAATGTTTGTGTGTCTTACCATGTTTAATAAACAAGATTTTTTGCCACAAAGGACTATCTCATCAATCCCATCAATATAGAACATCAACCAACATAAATAACTATCGATTAATCTGCATACTAGTAACCAACATAAATAGGCCTCGACTACGCTGCATGTATTTATATATATATTATATATATAAATGATTCAACATTTATATATATAAATGATTCAACAGAATAAAATACTAAGATTGGATAGTAACAGACTTTACAAGAATCTGAGGTATTGAGCTAATAAAATTGTAAAGACCGAAAGAGTCATTGGACTAAAATGGAGAACTATTATGCTTTCTAAAGCTGTCACTGATTTAGGACAGTGAAATAGGGTCAAGCATTGGTTTTTATGGATTCAACCTTCGCCGTTCAGCAAAAATTTTCGACATAATAGAAAAACAGAACTCTATTGAATATTAGGCTGACATCTATCTACACGTGGGAGGAACACAAAACAGTAAAAATAAAATGAATGCATGAATATTCAAAATAAATGTTTCACTATAGAGAAGATTATTAAAAGAAAATTTCAAAAATAATTAACAAGAAAAACAAAGATAAAACACTTACATATATTTATGCTAACCAATACAATTTTTAAGACGATATGTTCAATAATTGGAACTAACGCTCCAAATGATGTGCTCCGTGTTGATGCAGAGAAACAAAAAGCAGAGGCGGATATATATATGTATAATATATTGTTACGTAGATCCGGGGTTCAGAGATTTTATGCACATCAGTCGCAAAAAACAAGACAGATCTTTAAGAACGATGAAATTTTATTGTCGAAAATTCAATCATTGAAGTACAGGATTCAGCAGTAATATTCGCAGAATAAATGTCAGAAAGTCTTTATACCTTCAACAGTGTTCAGACACCATTATCGGTGTCTAAAAATACACATATATAAAAGATTATTCATAAGCAATTACTCTTTCAACAACCGAAATAATTACTATTCGCTTCAACAATCAGAGCAATACTAACTGGTCGCTGACTGACTCACTTTCGGCGCGCGCGCATCTCCCTATTTATATTCCTCGCGGATAATTCGGGAAAGACCCGCTTGCGACATAGGCATTGTGATATTAGTGGATTTCTATACTAATTTCTAGAAGAATACAGAGGGTTCCGAACTTTTCGAAATGGTCGTCAACATGATCACCAAGTCGTCAAAATGGTCACAAAAAATGACCCAACTTGGCTCTATCGCCAAGATTTCGCCAAGTTCCCATTGAATCACCATTATACCATTGCTTGTGAATATTACAATTTGAACGTAAATTAAAACTTATTTAGAGTAAGATAAAGACATTACACATTCAAACAAATTATTTACACTATTTCACTCAAAATTCATAACAACATATATATATATATATATATATATATCTTACGCGTACAATATTCACCATTTTCTATTGGAAACTAATAGCTAGTGGTATAACAAAATATGTAATAAAAAAACTTCACAATTTTTTAATCTCACTTACAAAATATAATAAAAGTTTTTAAAAACCAAATTGATATATATAAGTCATTGCTAGGTTTTAACAAAGAAGTCAAAACTTACCATTCCATCCATGGTTTCCTCTTTTGGTACCAAAGTAGCCATCAGCAACAAGGTAAAGATCGAAGCCAAAGTTGAGATCTTCTGATAAAGTCCTCAACAAGTCGATTGAAATACCTGCACAACAGCTGATGTTATATTCCACACCTTCCAGCCTTCGACGACCATGGTAGTCGGAGAACACACGAGAGAGATCCGATTTAGAATTCGTTTTTACCTGTAGCATATAAATACATAGTTTTCTCTCAATTTCTTACAATAAAATTGAGTAATACTGTTTTTGTTTGCATCTTGGATATTTATGGTTAGAATAGGTTAAAATAAAAAATATTCTCCTGCTTGAAAATATATTATCCAACTTTACTACAGCTATGTGTTTCGAATTTCTGAAAATTTCTTCATTCAACACGAAGCAGCCGCAAAGGCTTTATTTGACAGAAAGACTTATCGTAAAAATTACTTGAGAAATACATAAAAGAAATATTACAGACATCTACATTTGGGTGGAAGTTGCAATGATGGCATCAAGGGAAAAAATTACAGGCGTATGAAAATTCTATTTTAATAACCAATAAATCAACAAACATTTGATTGGAAAGCGTCTTTTTCTGTTGAAAAATATGAATGTGCAACAGGCATTGTTGTTGTCGTTTCCTTGTCGAAGGGAAGAAAAGTTGCCAGAGCCTGAGACAGGTTGGACTTTTACATGATAGATGTGACTCCACCTTGATATATATATATATATATATATATATATCAGCCACATGCATCAAATGTATCAAATGAAGGCACAGAACATTAGGGTGGATTGCGTTATACGGGGAAATATTACTAATAATCGAAACCTATCTATGCAGAAAATATGTTACATATTATGGAGATTAAAAGAAAATATAATTAAAACATAATTTCGAAATTTAATATTACTGCAAAGTGGTTGAATTTTCGAAAAAAAGGGAAATCAATTTAGTTTTGGTTAGATGAATTAAGACTCAAAATAAAAATAGTTTTTACACTACAAATAACTAAAAGCGATTATTACTAATAGGGTTATGTACGTTGTAAAATTTCATAACCCTAGTTCTCTTTCTTCCCTTTCCGTCGAATCGTTCTAATCCAGCATTCCTCAAAGTGAGGGGCATGCCCCCCTTGGGGGCATGATAACTCTACGGAGCGGGTGTGAGTATATTGAAAAGTCAAAAACAAAATATTATTTAAAAAATTATTAATTTACTGAAAGCAAACAAACAAAATATTTTCTGATATAATGAAATAAAAAATATACGTTTATACGCTGATATAATACACATTTAAATGAATCAGTACTGTACAATGTATTTTATTATTAATTTAACAATACTAAGTTAAGAGCAAATTTCAGAACTACCAGCGACTCCGTGGACTTGTATTAACACTTATCTTGGTAATTTGTACGGTTTTTAATTAATTCTTTAATTGCGGATTAAAAGTTACGCGATTTGCTCCTCAAAACCTCCGCTTTCCAGGTAGACACACGCATTTTGATGTTTTTTTTTGGGGGGGGAAAAAAAGGAATATATGAGCAAATCCTCTGAAATAAATAAATCCTTCGCAAACTCTGTCAAGGACACACACACACGCACGCACACGCACACGCACTGTAGCTTTAGTGTCGAACTATAGTATTATTGTATTCAATATATCGTTATTGTATGCACACACACACGATGAAAATGATAATTGAATATTGGGTCACGAATACTGAAAGTTTGAGAAGCACTGGTCTAATCCAAGCTTTTTCCGTCTTCAGCTTTATCTTGCACTGTAATTTTGGCACAGTAGGGCTTTTTAAAACTAAAAAATCTCTTATAAATGTACCTGATGCTTTTTTCTTGTAAATGTTTAGTAGGTGTTTCCTCAGGGCAATAAGAGCTAAAAAATGCAAAAATGCATGTGTTTCTTTGACAAAAATTACTTTGACTTTTTAGCTTAAAAAAAGCTGAATGCCTAAACTTCATTCCCCTTGTCGAAGTCTTTAATTTAAAAATTAATTTTTTATTTTGTTTTTTCCCTTTCATCTACATATCAGAGAACATGTTTTACTGTCACGGAAGGTTTCGAAATTTCCGAAAAATATTTTTGATCCATCCTATTAAACATGTTTTTGTGATAAGTGAAGATGTATATATATTTTTGAAAAAAAATAAGTTTTCTTTATTTAAGATTATTATGAGAAGAAGCTGCAATCATAATTTAGCTTTGATTCATGGTATTCATGATTTAGCTTTGTCAATGACCCATTGTTTTTGGACGGATATATATATAAATACAATCTTAAACAAAGATTGATATTTTGTAAAACGTAAGAATATATTAAAATGCGTCAGCACATATGAAGTAACAGATTTTTATGTAAATTGATTTATACTAAGGAAATATACATTTATTGATAAATTTACTAGCTTTTTGAGTAGTTTCACAGCTTTACTTTATTAGAGGTGATATACAACGCACGTGTAAAAACGAGAATATAATAATAAATATTTTAAATTTGAATTTTGCTCAGAAAGGAAAAGAGGATCCTAATTTTTTGAAGCTCATGGTCCTTTTTATCAGAATTATTACATAACAATCCTTCAAATATACTACAATATAATGTTCAATATGTACATTGATAAAGTTGCCGATGATGAAAAGAAGGATTTGTGTGGTAAAGAGACAGTTAATTCTAAAATATAAATAAAGTATTTTAGTTAATTTTTTTAAATTTAAGGCATGGAAATAATTTTTTTAGGAAAAAAACAGGGGGTATCAAAATGTACTCTTATTTTTTGAACACATCTCTTGGGACTGTTCTTTTTTCGTTCACATGGAGCATAACGGCGTAAAATGTTTTAGGGTTTGAAAGATTACCTAGGGAGCTAGTTCACTGCCACTTAACACTCTTAAGGAAAAGAAAAACAAACATCGACTGCGATATTAGGACTCGGCAAAACTAAGTTCGAAAGTTTTTATGTTTTGGAACTATTCTCTCGTGTGCATTTTAGACTTGTTGGAAAAGACAGTTTCACATACACACACACAGTTAAAATCTTTTTCTCTTTACTATTATTTATCTCAGCAAAAACTTGAAAAAAATCTGTTCTAAAAATAGTAAACTATTTTAGAAATAATATCAGGGCCATTTTTTAGTCTTTTTTTCAGCACAGAAGCAGATACTGTTCTTTCACAAAAACCGATAACACAAGAAATGTTTAAGCGACTAGAGAAAGAGAAAACTTTTTGTTCATTTATAAAGCCGTTCATAGAAGTTTCATGACACATGTATAAAAGTAGGAAAAAATCGCTTTAGGACTTAACCTAAGAAACAACTTACAGCTTCAAAATTAGTTATAAATGTTTAGTCCTTCCATATAAAGATACTGATACAGTACCTGAAGAACTACAGCTGGAGTGAGTGAATATTAACGTCACACTGTTTAGCTACACGAGGGCTTTTGGTGACGGACCTCTTAATTTTGAACCATGGTCCATCCCCTCTCCTAACTACCACATCAACGACAGGATGTTTGAGTTGTTGACAGATCAAACGTGCATTGTTTCCCCACACAGCGGGACTTCAGTGATACAGGGCTCTAATTCATGACGCACCAGCCTGTTACCTTGACCACTAGGCTACCGCGGCTACGAGCTACAGTTGGAGCTTATAGATTTGTAGGCAGTTTACAGTACGAAAAAAGTGTTTAAGGCTTGTGACACTAATTGACTTTCACAAATCTTTACGTTTAAAAATTTCCGTCTAAGAAAAAGTTTTCTGGGAAATTGCTCATTATATTTTAATCGACATATATTTGTGAACAAAGTTTTCTTGTATAAGAATGAACAAGAGTAAATATATAAATACAAGTTAGCTGACGTAAATTTGAAGCTGTGATGAGTATTTCAACAAGATTCTCACTTCTGATTTTAAAAGAATATTGTAGAAAAGTGTGATAGGGTTACATTTCTTTCAATAAGCTAATTCTAAAATTAAACGTGCTTTCAACTGTAAATATACAATTAGCATTAAAAAAATTGAATAAACTCTGCCGCAATTTGTCTAACATATATTTATTGATTTTTATAGTACAATTAATTTCTTTCATGAGATGCAAATTTAACTGATGAATAATGAAAGGTACAGCCCTCGGGTCCCACAATGTGACTCTCGAAAAAAAAAAACAATTGTCCACCCCTTCTAAAGAAGCTATTATAATGTTATACGTTTGTTAATTATAATAATTATTTCACTGTGAGATCTATGGAAATGAGAGAATATATATATTTAGCGAAGAATGGATCCCAGATGACGTAACCAAATACTTCTTTCTGTTTGCGACAAATACGATTTTATATCCTTGAAGGAAGATTAGAACTGCGCACCTTCCGATTCAAAAACGAGTATCTTAGCCACCATGCCAAAATGATCGTCATAGCATAGATGCTATTACTCGTTTATATAGATATCACCGCCACAGTACTCCCCCACCAGTGATTCCACGAAAAAGTGAACGAACGATACCATATTTGTGTCGAGCGCGTGAGCAGTAGCGTCGTTTTGAGTGCGATGGCTTGGGGGTTGAGTCATCGTGTGTGACGGCTTTGTTGGTTGCGTTATGTGTCTGATGACTTGGTTGCATTTGCGGTGGATAGATGGCGCCACGACTTCTGTGGTTCTTTTGCGCCGTCAGGGTCATCAATGAAGGAAAATTAGAACTGGTTACCTTCCGATCCGAAAACGAGTATCTTCACCACCATGCCGAAACGATCGTCACAGCATGGAGGCTATTACTGGTTTATATAGATAACACCACCACATCCTGCACAACATTGAATCCAAACGTTCTAGTGTAAAGAGGGCGTTGGGAAAGAAATGGAGCTCCTTTCTCAAGAGATAAAAAAGAAAGAAAATCCCTGCAGTTAGCGTCACCTGTTTTAGACTTGCTATTGATCATGATTTCCTGCAGGATTACCTGTATAGAAATGGGAAGAAAGCTTTTGTGGGCCTTGGGAAGATTACTTCCACTCCACATGATCTTACAAAATACACCTGTGGGAAGCGCAAAACCCATTATAATACATTCGCCTTGCTATTATAACGATGGGAAGACTAATTCCCGCTTCAGTTTGGTGCTAGTGCACGTAATCCAGCGATTATGACATCTGTATATAGGAAAAAAATGGTATTAAAGAAGTACCTTGTCCAAAAGCTGTCGTTGTACATAACGATGCCATGGATGGTGTTGATAGCTTCGATCAAAGAAAAGGCAGGTATTAAATAAGAAGATTTGTAAAATGGTTGCATCGTATATTTTCTTTTCTTATTGACCTTCCATCATAAATAGTTTCATAATGTGGTAAGTGAACAAAAGAAACAGACCATCTAACATTCCGTGTAGCATTAGCTCGTCAGCTGATAGATGGATATTCCTCAAAAAAAAAAAAAAAAAAAAGGAAAGGACGCCATGTTAGCTTCTAAGTAAGGAAGTGTGTAGTTCAGGATGATGTGCGCTTTGCCAGTATGGGAAATCATATGCCAAAGGCGGCTTCCAACTATAGACAAGATGTAGGAAATGTAGTAGGAAGGGATAAGAAAAGAGAACCTGTTACATGTGTGCATATTGTGATATCCTCTTGTGCATTGCAACATGCTTCTCATCTTTTTATGGCAAATAATCTCCATTGGTTTAATTTTCTTTCTGACGGTGAACGGTTCCTTTGGAAGTATTATTCCCACGCATAAAATCTAAATGTAAACATAAAATTCGACAAAATAAAATATTTCCTTAAATGCTATTGTTTAATTCTTAACAAAACATAAAAAACTGCAAAAAATTCAAAAGAGAAATAAATGGCCCAAGAAAGGATTAAACTGTATTTTCTTAAATGTTGTTGACTGCGCCTTTGATGACTGCTTTTATCGTCTTACATTGCATTGGGATTGCTCATTGACTTATGACCGAAAGGTCGGAGACGGGCATGGAATTAAAAAAGAAAAACTTCAATAAATTTACATATTCTTATCTCTTGAGCTCCTGTGTGCTTCATTTCTTCCATTTATATAGCTTTTATTTTTATTTTTATTGTAATTGCGTTAATTAATACAGGCTAATTGCAATATTTATGTTGTTTATATGTATGCAATTAACAACTCTCTAATCTATTTAAATTCTCTCACAAGACATTAATTCCTAAGGAAACATTCGACAGTTTGCCCTTTTGCCTTAGAGAGCTTTCATATGTAGGAGAAAAATATCTTCACAATTATTTAGAAAAAATAAGTTGTCTTAAAATGACACTGGATTGTGAGATTTACTTATAATATTGATTATTTTGTGTGTAACCATATAGGTTTGCATTTTTCTATATAAAATTTTTTGAAAAATAAATCTAATTTTTTTTAGTTTTATTTCCAATGCAACAAGGAAAATAAAAAAAAACAGCAGAAAATTCTTCACATAGAAGTAGCATAACACATTATTGAGATATTTTACATTATGATACATTATTTTTTTTCTTTTTTCGAAAATTTAATTCCTTGGGGGCAATAAAAAATAATATTAATATTACTTTTTAAAATTATTTCTCTTCTAATTTCCATACAATAGAATATCTTTTCCAAATAGGTAGATTTCAATTCATAATAGCTTTATCTCTCCTTATATATAACCATGATCCACACAAATGTATAATGTGTTTCTTTAATTTCGGATTTACTACTTACTACAGATTAAAAACCTACCAACCTTTAAGCAAGGTAAACCGAGGAGGCAGGATTCGTTCTCTACTCTTGTAGCAGGCATCACAAAAGGAGGTGCAAAGGCAGTGACAACTCTAAACCTTTCTCTGCCCTGTTCAGGAGGGCCAACATGTCTCCTGTTTAACCAGAGGACAGCATTCAAGGAGACTCGACTTCCTGTTATGTTGCCTATCCTTTTCCAACGACGAGGTACAGCATTTCTAGAATCGGTGACATGATGAAGGGGCCGACCAGGGTGCGGTACCAAATTGTAGATGTCAAATATAGGTGCCAACATGGAGGAAAAATTCAATCGCCGTTGCTTAAGCATAGACCTGAAACAAAAACAGTAAAAGGTAGTGATATATCTTAGGGAACTATGTACATATTAAAAAGAAATGGTTAGAAAATTTTTATATCTAATTTCCCCCCCAAAATTGTTAGATTTCTGATGTATGGTATGGTTAGACCAAAACGTTTTAGCTAAAAACATTTGCCACTGCGTTCGAAAGATGCCTTTATTTTTTCAAAAAAGGAACCAAAGTCTTTTGAAAGTAATTGCTGTGATCAAAGATATATAGTAATTATTCTTGAAAATGGAGAGATGCCATTTTATATTTTATCAGAAAAAGTAACAATATTCTTTTTTACTGGTCATCTACTAACCTCTTTTTAATTGCCAATAATGCACGTGTCACGAATCCTCGCCTCGCGCTTTCGCAGCTTGTAAAATATTTTAATTTAATTATTTATATTGCTTCGTTGTAGCAGTGTGGCAACGGATTGTGTCTCGCGGGAAAACAGGATAATGGTTCTATCGACAGTTCACAATAAAGCTACTAATTGCTGTACGAATTTGGCTTGCTATTTATTTACTTGTGGTTCTTCCTTCTCTGAAATTATTCTATCAACTCATTGAATTTCTTCTATGAAATTACCATCCGGACTCTCATCATCGCTCTCGGTCCGTTGAAAATTAAGGTAAGCTTGGTTTTCTTTAATTAATTGAAGCTAAGCATAAGAATAAAATTTGACAGCATGAATTATTAGTTTATTATTAGGGAATTATTATTTTTAGATTAAATACTATTTAGTACCTTCTAATTGTTCATTGGAAGATTTATAAAAATGATATACAGAAAAAAAAATAAATGACATTTGTTGTTAATTAGCTTTGATATCTTTTTTTTAATTCGTAAGTTTTTTTTTCAGATTTTATTTAAAAGGATACAAAATTTTAAATATGTTTCTTAATAAAAACGATACATCATACCAAGAGGAAAATTGAAATTCCATTCTAATACAATTGGTATTCCTTATCTGTTACAGAATTTAATACATAAGAATTAATCGAATTGAGTAATGTGTGCTATTGGGCATTCAAAATTGAAACATTTCATGTGAAAATCCTCATCCTCACCTTTTATCTAAAAGAAAAAGACTAAATTGACATTCAGTCTATTTCACGATTTCATAACAGAGATTTCACATGGAGCAGTTTATATATCCACTCAAATAAATAATTTTGCATTTAAATATTTCTAAAATGTATTCCAATACTCATATGACACGTAATACATGCATACTTCACAGAGAAAAATCAGGGAATTAGCGCAATAACGTAAAATATTAAATTTACTTCTTTTGTAATGTGTACATTACATTATACATATAGGGTGTTTTTTTAAGAGGTATAGAACTTTAAATTGCAATAAAACAACGATGTATAATTAGATTGACATGATTTTTTTTATTCGAAAGATAATCTTGTGGCATTACATTTTAAATATGATCAAGCAAGGCGTAGATTCGTCGAATGGGCCCAAAACGAGACTGCCGTTCTTCCCGATTTTCATAAGCGAATTTTGTTTAGCGATGAAGCGCACTTCTGGTTGAATGGCTACGTCAACAAACAAAACTGCCGCATTTGGAGTGAAGCTAATCCACAAGTGTATGTCGAAACACCGTTACATCCAGAAAAACTGACTGTTTGGTGCGCTTTATGGGCTGGTGGAATCCTTCTTCAAAAACGACGAAGGCCACAACGTTACAGTCAATGGTGATCGGTATAGAGCCATGATTACTAACTTTTTCATTCCTGAATTGAACAATCATGATGTCCAGGAGCTGTGGTTCCAACAAGACGGCGCAACATGTCACACAGCTCGTGCCACAATCGATTTATTGAAAGACACGTTTGGTGACCGGCTAATTTCACATTTTGGACCTGAGAATTGGCCTCCAAGATCTTGTGATTTAACACCGCTAGACTATTTTCTGTGGGGCTATGTAAAATCATTGGTCTATGCGGATAAGTCACAAACGCCTAACCATTTGGAAGACAACATTCTCCGTGTTATTGCCGATATACGGCCACAAATGTTGGAAAAAGTCATCGAAAATTGGACGTCCAGATTGGACTACATCCGAGCCAGCCGTGGCAGTCATATGCCAGAAATCATATTTAAAAGTAATGCCACACGATTATCTTTCGAATAAAAAAAATTCATGTCAATCGAATAATACATCGTTGTTTTATTGCAATTTAAAGTTCTATACCTCTAAAAAACACCCTTTATATGTGTACATTTACATATATGAGGTTAAATTATACAAAAGATATTTTAATTTGTAAATTCCTTTCAAAATCTCCTTTTATTATTATTATTATTTATATTTATTTCTCAATAGAACAGGGTGATTCATAAAGAAGTATACAGTTTCAATGTACTATAAATCAAGAACTATACAACATATTACATGTCCCTTATAACAGAATTGTATGGGACTATTTTAAATTTGTGACGGGTCCTTACGCGACCTACTCACTAATCCTCTTTGGGCTTGCATTCACGTTTAATTCAAAGCCATCCCTCTCAAGAAGAAATCATTATATGCAGATTAGTTAGAGGATATAAAGTCAGAGTTTGGTAATTGTAGTGGAGAAGGAGGGAAGAATTTGTGTTGCTGCGTTACTAAGGTGAGATTTAATCAATTTTTACACAGCGTGAATTAAAGTATCCGACTACGTTCGGAACCGTGGTTTTGAAAAAGCGCATAAATCGATAATTTTCATGATATTTAGTGTCACTTAGATTAGAATACTTGTATAAACTTGTTTTAAGGACAGTTTGACAAAAAAAATTATTCAAGTGCAATATTTCGGAAAAAAATTAACTTAGAATAACCTTTTTTTAAAATGCTCTTCTTTTATGAAAAATGCTTCTATTACAATAATATTTTGCCTGTATGTAGCTCATACCACTGTACAGAGGCACAACTATGACTTTTGAAAAAGTCACATTATTTTCAGAGTTACCACCAATTGAAATAATTATCGGCGTTTTTTTCTTAAAATTCCTCCTCTCTGTTACCGTAAAACATGGATAAACCCACTTCCAAGTTATATAATTCAAAAATTCTTGTTGAGTCTCTGTACAGAGGTTTGAGCTATGTACAGGCAAAATATTATTATAATAGAAGCAGTTTTTACAAAAGGAGAACATTTTGAAAATGGGTCATTCTATGTTCATTTTTTGTCAAAATATTGTTCTTAAATAATTTTTCATTGTATTACTATTCTTAAAACAATTTTATATGCATTTTCTAATCTAAGTGACATTTAATATCATAAATATTATCCATTTATACGCTTTTGCAAAATCACTGTTCCGAACTTAGTCAGATACTTTAAGAACGGAGTTTGCCAATATATTAATTTAGTGGATTGGAAATTTATAGTCTAAGATTGATTGGGTTGAGTTGAAATGTTTTACACTTACGGTTATTGCTTTCTTTATATCACTTCTAGGGTTTCCTCTTGTGGTTTAACTTTTTGGTTGATTAGTATGTTTGAATAATAATAAATAATAGTTATTATGGATGTTTCTGGTCATGCACCCACACCCTTCTGGTCATGGCTGGCCCACACCCTTAAATAGGCAGGACGGCGAGGGAGCGACTTCAGGGGGAAGTCGCTCACAAGTTTTGTTAGTGACAGTCAGATGTTTTGTGTGGGAAGCCCCAGTCACACTATAGACATCAAGCCGTTACTCCATTTTCACCCAAACGCGGGTTAAGGTATCAAGTCCATTGATATCGGCTGAGATGCGCGTTTTAGCTACATCCAGAACTTACACCTTTGCACAAGCATCCACTGCAGTTTTAAGTTTTCCATACATTTGTTAGATAAATTTTCTAGTTGGAGTTTCTTCTCCGAGTCGTCTGTGAAAATGGCGTTGCACAGCAGTTGCGGATTCCATTCAGTAACACAAAAAGCCTTTTCCACTGCAGACACCGCCATTTCACCAGACTAGTCACGTGACACGCTTTCTATTACTTACATCAGGACCTGAACACAATTTTAAGAGTACATCTGGGACGGATCAATTCGCGTCCTTTCATTAATCCTCTTGGGAAATCTTGGGTCAATCAATTCGTATTTATTCACAACCAACCCTCTGAAGAAGAAACCTTGATTATTTAAATTAGGTCGGCTATATATAGTCTAGGATTTCTAGATAAGGGAGAGAGAAAGTGAGGAGATTGGATAGATTGCTACTGATGAAGTATTATTCAGTTTGGTATTTCAGATATATCAGATAAGTGAAGGAACTAAAGGGGCAATTGGTCACTATAGTGTAATTAGTGATCGGATAAATTGCAAGGTAGATTCAATCTAGAATTAAATAGGCAGTTATTTAAAGTCTTCTCATAGTTTGCGTATCTCGTTATGAATCCACATATTGCTTAATTTGAGAACATTTCTTCTCATTGAAATTACTTGAATTGTGTTGCTAATTACATTGCTAATTGTGTGATCAATAAATAGATTGATTTTGGATATATGGCTAGTCTTCCTTTCCTTCCCCCTACATATCTCGACGAGAACGAGAGAATATCTCTTTCTTCACAGATCACACACACACACACACACACACAAACTAACAGTTATAAAACGATGTTGCCATTTTCAGTGACATTTTTT